>JAGFNK010000113.1:0-126009 GCA_025769875.1 Russula earlei | reverse complement strand
TTAGATGAACACTTGAAAAGAGGCACTATCCGACCATCAAAAGCAGCTATTGCCAGTCCGTTCTTCTTGTGGAAAAGAAAGGAGGAAATCTACAACCAGTACAAGACTACAGAGCCCTGAACACAGCAACTGTCAAAGACACATATCCACTACCTTTGATTCCTGAATTAATCGACAAACTCCAAGGAGCTCAATACTTCACCAAGTTTGACATACGATGAGGATATAACAATATCTGCCTAAGAGAGGGCGATGAACACCTCGCAGCATTCAAGACACCATTAGGACTCTTTGAGCCATTAATAATGACATTTGGTCTCTGCAACGCCCCAGCCACTTTCCAATGCTTTATGAACACCATCCTAGCAAAATACATTGCCACTGAATGAGTGGTTGTTTACCTGGATGAGATACTAATCATGGCACAAACCTTGAATGAATTGGACGACTGGACACACAAGGTCCTGAAGACACTCCAAGACCATGACTTATACTTGAAACCAGAGAAATGCGCTTTCCGACAAACCTCTATTAGTTACCTAGGCATCAATATCTCCCAAGGACGAATATCGATGGACCAAAACAAGCTTATAGGCATTACAAAGTGGCCTACTCCGACCAACGTTACAGAAGTCCAAGCGTTTCTAGGATTTTGCAACTCTATTGACGATTTATCCACTGATACTCACAAATGGCACAACCCTTGTTTAATCTAACGAAGAAGGAACACCCCTTTAAATGGGGAGACAATGAAGAACAAGCATTTAGAAAGTTAATCCAGGCATTCACAACAGCCCCAGTCCTCATGTTACCTGATCATACTAAACCCTTTTGGCTCATCTGCGATGCAAGCAATTTTGAAGTCAGCGCAATCTTGGAACAACCTGATGAATTTAACAGATATCACCCAGTAGCCTATTTTTCGAAATCCTTGGACCCTGCACAACGAAACTACATGATCTATGATAAAGAACTCCTTGCCATCGTTTTATCCCTCTGGCACTTCCAACACTACCTTGAAGGTGCTACACACCCCATTGATCTATGGACGGACCACAATAATTTGACATACTTCATGACAAAACAAAAACTCACAAGACGACAAGCCCGATGGGCACTCCTTCTCAGCAACTTTGACTTTACCATCACCCATCACCCAGGAACTATGAACAAAGCAGATGGTCTGTCCAGGCGGCCAGACTTTAAAGAGGGGATACAAAACGAAAATGATGGAAAGGTGCTCCTAGATGACAAATATTTTAAAATTAGAGCAACATGCACCTCTGCTACAGAACCGATTTGCGACCAAGAACTTCGACAACAACTGCGATCTAGCAAAGACTATGACCCAGAAGTATCTAATGCATTAGCAATCATTATAAAGAATGGACCAAGACGATTATCCAAAGGCTTACAAGACTGGAACCTCAAAGATGGACTAATATTATTCAAAGGAAAAGTCTATATCCCAAACAATGACACCCTACAAAAGAAAATACTAAAACTACATCATGACTCCCTCACCACTGGACATCCTGGCCAATGGAAAACTTACAAACTAATCAGCCGAAACTATTGGTGGCCAGGAATGCTAACCTATGTCAAAAGTTATGTAGACGGTTGCACAATTTGCCAAAGTACAAAGAACCACCCAAAGACAGAAACACCCCTCGTACCAATCACACCAGCTGGAGAAGTATGGAAGAGCATTACCATGGGCTTTATCACGGACCTACCAATTTCACAAGGCTTTGACAGCCTCCTAGTCATGGTAGATCGATTCAGCAAAGCAATAATCATTACCCCCTGCCACAAGACAATCACAGCGGATGAAACAGCAACACTAATCATGAACAATGTCTGGAGGAGAATAGGCCTCCCAACACAAATAATATCAGACAGAGGCCCTCAATTTGCAGCAAAAGTTACTCAAGAACTATGGAAGAAATTAAATGTCAAAGTATCATTGAGCACGGCATATCACCCACAGACAGATGGAGAAACAGAATGAGTTAACCAAGAACTAGAACAATACCTACGAATATTTTGCAACCACCAAGTGGACAATTGGGCAGAACTAATTCCCTTTATGGAGTTTGCACATAATTCCAGACAACACAGTGCTACAAACAAACCCCCTTTTGAGGTCTGGTATGGCTTTAACCCAACATTTGCTCTGCCCCTTGCTTTTGCATCAAAGTTCCCATCAATCCAAGAAAGACTAACAAGACTAGACCAACTCAGAGAAGAAGTAGCTGCCTCCCTGAACCAAGCAACTGAGATCATGAAGCAATCAGGACCTCAAACCTCCACATTTCATTTTAAAGAAGGGGATCAAGTATGGTTGGAAGCCACAAATCTATGAACCACTCACCCAAAAGCAAAACTAGCCCCTCGACGCTACGGACCATTCAAAGTCATCACTGCCTATCCAGTAAATGTTCGCCTAGAGCTACTAAAGTCCTGGAAGATACACCCAGTCTTTCACCATTCCCTGATTAAACCTTACAAAGAAACCATTGCCCACGGTCCTAACTTCTCAAACCCACCACCAATACTAGTTGAAGGAGAAGAACAATATGAAGTAGAACAGATCTTAAACTCCTGGCTCTCCCCAAACCGCAAAGGGATCCAATACCTAGTTAAGTGGAAAGGTTACACTGCCGCAGAAAACACTTGGGAGCCAGCCTCTAACCTATCAAAAGCGCAATTACTTGTTAAAGACTTCCATCGGAAATATCTGAAAGCGCTTAAAACGATTCCCACCAGGAGTAACCCCTAAACCAATAACTCTCATCATGACCTCTGTCGACGACTATCTTTATCCTTGTTACCAACAAACTTTTCAGAGAACCCCTGCGATCACATGCACTCAATCGACCACAGCTATCCCCAAAGCAATCCATAGAACAAGAGAGAACTCCCCACAAACAAACAGACTTCGACTTTTCATATGCAAACTACTCCACCTTCCAAAGAAACAAGTCCCTACCATTGCAGGAGCAACAAGTCTATAAAGAGGGGATGAATGTTACAAACCAAGGCCAGGTCCTGGCCATAGATGGTCCTATTTCACTCAAGAGAGACCTCTCTCATTTTGAATTACCAACTCCCTTCCGTTTTCTGGGCTATCCCTCCTGCAGTGCAAGATATCGCTATTGCAAAGGCACTATAACACGACCAAGCACCCGTTTCCTAATCGGGTAATCATCGCGTGGCAGCCACATGGTCACCCAGCCACCAGGAACCCAAAACAGCAGCACAAACTCTTAGAAACTGTTGCATAACTCATCTGATGTCATCAAGGCTCCAATGACATCATGGCTGACTGAACAACTCCACAGTGACCTCATAGGCTCACTAAGTGCTCCACAGTGACATCATAATGATGTCATCGCTCCACAATGATCAGTAATGCGCTCAGTAAGCCTGAAACTTGACACAAGCAAGTTTATGCCTCTGTAGTCCTATTGGATGGTACCAAAGAGTCTAGAATAGTCCCAGTTCTTTGTAATCGACCCTGTACACTGTATATAAGCCCCAATGAAGTATGGCAGTTGTCAGACTGTCCATTTGTGATACTCTCATCCTCCTGGGTACTCCCCTGTGACTGCTCAGTCTAAAGTCCTCTCTTGTCTTCAAGGTACTCTTCAATGACTGCCTTGTTTAAAGCCCCTCACTGCACTGGCCTCTACTCTTTGCCTCTGCCTCCTGCAACACATACCAGTCCCCATCTGGTATCTCCTAGTCCTTTGGCTCGTCCTCCTGTTCAACGCCATATACACCGCGTACCCTCTGTTCCGACCCTTGCCCACCTGCTCCTGAGTCCTTAGTGATCAGCAGTATGTGTCTTGACAGGTAGGGTGGAGGCAGCCATGAATGTCTGCGAGATGATGCTACGAGGGCACCCGTGCCCTGTTTGTGAAAGGCTCAAAAGACATTCGGTGGGGCTCGGGATCTGGTCACAACTGCTGTGCTGTGTGGACAGTTTGTGGAAAGCCAGACACCAGCTCTCACACCTCTCCCCCACTATGACATTTCTATATATAGTAGCTTACAAAGATGTGGTCATGTTCAACCTACACATCATCATGGAAAACATCTCTACAACAAGAAAACCGATGGCTCACCACCATTTCTTGCTCGCCTGAGTCAACAGCTTCCGCGCTTTCACATACTCCTCGTCCTCGTCACTCGAGTCTGCCCACAAATCCCGATCACATCCGTTCCTCCCATGCCAACTCGCCTCCCAGTTGAGGCATCATCCAAGCTGTTGTCGTGATGATTCCTACTGTTCGCCGTGCAGCTGCCACAAATGCCAGAGCTACTACGCAGGGGCGCCGGCCACCCGCTACGCTCCCATGTCTCGTCCTCATCCTCGTCCTTGTCCAGCATGGGTGGTGTGGGCGAGAATGTTGGCTGAAGCCACACCCTAATCAATTTGCGCCGCGTTGGGCCGCCATTCGCTGAGATCATCAACGTGCTCATGTCCGACCCGTCTTGTCCCGGGACAGCTAGGGTGGATGACAATGCAGGTGGTGCAAGTACAGCCGCCCATGCTGGCACCGCCAGCTCTTCTTCGGGCATTTCACGAACTGTGCAGAACACATGCGACCGACCCACTGTCACTCCCCTCGTTGTCACCGCGATCCTTTCCGTTGCGAGCCTGAGTGGGTGGAGGTGAGTAGTTCCGAAGCGTGCTGCACAAGGGGATCAACGGCGCCTTGCCTGGGGGTGTTACAGGCATTGACATGCGGGCTGGAGGCGGAAGCAATGAGGGGTGTTGTGGGGTAGATGAGGTTGCTGGTGATGGTGTGGCAAGCACACTGCCTGGCACAAGCAACTGGCTTGCCTTCATCGCGGCCTATGCTTGGAGCTAGCGTAGGGCGTAGCGACTCACTTGTTCACCACCGGAAGACCAAATCTCTCACTCATACCAGCGCACCTCTGCCACCACCGCATGCCAACTTGGGGTGCGCAGGGTCCGGCCAGCTGTCGCTCATGGCACTTGTGGAAGGTGTCACACGAGACAATTGTGCAGCATGGAACCGCGCGAATGCTGGTCTGCCCTCTATGTCTGCAGACGGCAATAGCACAGTCGGTGGCTTGTTGACTGTGCGCACACTGCCACCAATAACGGAATATAACCTCTGTGGCGAAGGTGGTCACAGAATCACGTTTGAGTCCATGCTTGCTCTGGGCAGCATGCTCGCCACACCAGCTGATTGGGAAGGGCCTATGGAAGAAAGGTCAGAGCTTGGTTTGTGGTCGGGATCTGAGAGAAGCCTGTGCGAAGATGCTGTGAGGGCATGCTGAGCTCAGGAACAAAACAAGAGAGGACAACACGAGACGAAGATGAAGAATAGCACTCCGTGGATGTCTAATGATGCGTGGGGAGTGCACAAGTGTCAAGACATGCCCAATGCGTCCTGATGGGCGCCAAGGGACAATTTGAATTTGTCAGAAAGAAAAGGGAACGCATGCATGGAAGCCCCCCACCAGCTCAGAAAGAGAGAACGAAGCAACACAACTAACCATCGAGGACATTCAGGGGGGGGCAGTCTCGATCCCCTCAAGGGCACGGAGACCCTCCTTGCCCCTCTCGCCCCAGTTCCAGCCACATTCTACCATAGCTTTGCACCTCACTTCAAGACCGCGAGGAACAGCAGAGACCTGGAGTTCATCCAGCTCCCTTTCTTTCATGGCCAGATGTGTCTCGCACGCTTGCAGCTCGGCCTGCACCATGCCAAGCTTGGACAATGAAGGGCTGGGTGATGTGGTACATCCTCTACAGTTCACTTGTTTATCTTATCTATTGATGACATTTTACATTGGGCTGGTTTCCCAAAGGTCATGGTGTCATAGTGAGGGAGAGGTAGGATGGTTACATGTGAAGTGCCTTCATGGTATGATGTGCTATGCCTCAGGACCTGAAAGGGCCCAGAATAGAACTTTTGGAAACTCCTTTGTGAGGGAAAGTTGCCCTGAATGGTCCCTCACCTCAATCCCATGCACATCTCATTTGTTTCCAATCACCCATGCTAAAAGTTAAAAAGCCAAAAGAAATTTATTTAAATGTCTCAGATATGGCTTCAAGTCAAAATGTCTAGAGGACATTGTGGAGCCCACCAAGTGCAAGCTCAATGCTGTGGCTAAAGGCCACAAAGGCAATATTGCTCACTTGACTCCCAAAATCTTTCATAACTGTCTCATAAAATTTACTACCAGTATTTACAAATGCCATACACATGAAGATGTACTTAAAGGCTTGAAAAACAAGCCAACAAAAAGGAAGAGAATTGTGTTTTCCTCAAATCCCCTTCATGTGCCACATCCTGCTCTCTGCTCCCATGTGGTGATTGTCACACCCTCAGACTTTTGTTTAGCACTTACCTTGTGTTATCCAAGCATTATGAGTGACAACTTTAGAACTCCTATTGTCATGAACCATTTCCTGGAGAGGGCCCTTGTGTTGAACCAGAACCCAAACGGATCAAAGAAGGCGAAGACCTTCATACAAGGTTCAAGATCCGCTCATAGATGTTACGTGTTAGACAGAACTTTAGTATATGCACTTATGGCAATAGGGTTACGCATACTACACTATCTATCACAAGATGCAGCCTTATGCTGCGTCTAGAATGTTTCCACATCACGCGTCACTGAGTGCGCGATATAGTGGACACCTGTAGTCACCTCTTTTGGACTTAGGAACAGCCCTGGGTCATAGAGGTATAAATACCATACTTGTAGACGAGTATACATATCGCTCTACACCCCAATATCACTTGAGCATTAGCACAACCTCTAAGGTGGGTTGCTTGGCCTGTTAGCTGCACTCTATGCTGCGCAACACCTTGAAGGACCCTTCCTTATTAGAGGAAACCTAGCCTCTATGATGCCACCCTGTTCACATGAGCAAAAGGTGTGAGTAGAGGTGTCCACAATATTGTGCGCAAATTGTCGTGCGATTGATTCTAGGCACAATTGAGATACAACAAGCCCTACTTAGTGGCAACCCTTCTAGCAATATAAGACAGTATTATTGGCTTCCTAAAGACCCTTTAGGATGACCCAAGGTGCTCTACAATGGACACTAATGAAGACCCTAATAGGACTGTATAAGGGGCCTTATGGACAACTCTATTCCCTGGACAAAACCACCAGTCCTCAGATGACCAGCCCTAAACTAACTAACAGTAAATGAACCAAGTGCTTTGCACATGTACTAAGCAGTGAACACATTGGACATTAAAAGGCTCTTACTCATCAATATGAGTCTCCTTACTCAGCAGCTTACTGAGCATGACTGAGCATGCTCAGTAAGTGTACTCCAACTTTTTACTCATCTGCCAACATTGCTTGATAACAAGGTTATGACTTGTTCCCTATTTAGCAGTTCCCTTGTAGTATGTAAGCACTCAATAAAGTAGCAGACAGTCTTCAGACTGTCCATTTGATTTGTGGCGCTCTATTACTGAGGGTACTCCCTTAGGACTGCCCTATCTAGTGCACCCTGGCTCTCTCCTTCCATGATCATCTCTCACAACCAGTACCAGTCCCACTCTGGTACTTGTTACTTGTTTGGACTGTGCTCTTTGCCAACTTCATCCTTGAATTCAGTTGACTTGTCTCTGAGCTCCTGTCTCACTCTTGAACTGGATTGTTCAACAGTGAGTTGTCACACCTATTATAAAGCTGGCAGCAGATGGGGCAAATTGGGTCACTTATCATGACCAAATGACATGAGCATTAAATACCCATGGCATGAAAGAACACCTCTCTTCCACATCATGTACTCAGGCATTCAGAGATGCTGGAAGTATCAGGGGTGTGCCCCCTGAGATGCATTGGAAGTTGGACAAAGCCACAGTCAAGCACATGATTGCAACATCTGTGCCTGACACAGTGTTCAACTACATTAAGAGTGGCACCTGTGTGAAGGATGTGTGGGATGAACTAAAGGGGATCTTTGAAGGAAGATCTAGAAATTCACTGGTAGATCTGGGGCAAAAACTCCAGAACATGTGCTGCAGAGAAGACAACAATGTGCACAAGCACTTTGGAAGACTCACAGGTATGCATGAGCAGTTAGCTGCCATGGGTGAGAGCATTAGCAACAAGCACTATGCCAATATCATTATGGGGTCATTACCTGAGTCTTATGATGGTGCCCTTGATGCCATTTCCACCACTGCTGACATTGCTGGGAAGGACATCACCCCAACATCCACCACCCACCTCATCATAGATGAATATGACAAACACATGCTAAGAACAGACAAATCAGACAATGATGAAGCATTTGTGGCCAAAGCTCAAAAGAAGCAAAAGTGCAATAATTGCCACCAGAGGGGGCATGTAAAGGCCAACTGCTGGGCCAAGTGTGGTGGAAAGGAGGGCCAAGTATTATGAATTGAGCCCAAGATTGGGCCACAAAGACCAAGATACTCTTCCTAACATGACTACACTGCCTGTGTTACAGCATTGTGGCTGTTGGAGCATTAGCTCTGTTGTGCAGCATAGAGCACAGCTAACAGGCCAAGCAACCCACCTTAGAGGTTGTGCTAATGCTCAAGTGATATTGGGGTGTAGAGCAATGTGTATACTTGTCTATATATATGGTATTTATACCTCTATGACCCAGGGCTGTTCCTCAGTCCAAAAGAGGTGACTACAGGTGTCCACTATATCGCGCACACAGTGATGCATGATGTGGAAACATTCTAGACACAGCATAAGGCTGCATCTTGTGATAGATAGCATAGTATGTGTAACCCTATTGCCATATGCGCATATTCTAAAGTTCTGTCTAACATGTAACATCTATGAGCGGATCTTCAACCTTGTATGAAGGTCTTCGCCTTCATTGATCCATTCGGGTTCTGGTTCAACAAGCTCAGGGTTCAGTGGGGCCAAATTCCTGTGACCTGGTTCAAGGGTTCAACGGGGACCAGCTCAAAGAGAAGAGACCAGTTCAAAGGTTTAGTGTCTCAAGATTAAGTCAAATGATGACTAATCAACAGACAGAGTTGATCTTCTGGTTTCACAGAAGAGGAGGATGATGAGAGAGAAGCAGAGGAGGAAGAGGAACACAAAGGTCCCTTGTGATGAGCTCAGGTCAAGCAGAGTGTAAGCCAGCAAAAGCAAGTTGTGATTGAGAGAAGATACAGGGCAAGGGATGTGACAGGAAATGGGACAAAGCTAAGCTTGGGGCATTCCCCAGCTTCTACAGGCACTTAAATACTGTATGTAGCAAGGCTGTACAGTACCATATGTGGAACAATAGATAGAGCTAATCCATTAGCAAAAAGATATCAAAACAATAGATGAAACACTAGGGGTGAAACAATAAGGAGCAATCACAATCAAGGGGTAAGAATGGTAACTGAGGGGATGAGGGTAGGATGCAAAATAAGAACAAGGGTTGACAACAAGCCCAAAGGGGGGTAGATTACAACAGCCTGTACTGCTTCACAAACATTTGTCTCTCTCTACTTCAAAGGCTATCCTCCCTAGGATACAAAGATATCATTGTCAAAAGGGCATTGTGGCATGACTAGACATTCCCTTCCAAATCAGGTAATCACCATGTGCTAGCCACATGGCCACTCAGCCACCAAGAACCCAAAACAGTGGATGGACTCTCCAAGACTCTTTGCATAACTCATATGACATCATCTAGCTCCAATGATGTCATGGCTGACTGAGCAGCTCTACAATGACCTCATTGGCTCACCAAACACTCCACAGTGACATCATTATGATGTTATTGCCCCACAATGATCAGTAATACCCTTAGTCAGCCATAAGTCTGACACAAGCAAGTTCATGCCCCAAGTGCCCTATTGGATGAAACTAGAGAGTCTAGAATAATCCCTATAGTTCATACTCAGCCCTGTACAAAGTATATAAGCCCCAATGTAGCATGGCAGTCATCAGACTATCCATTTGTGATACTCTCCTTCCAAAGTACTCCTCATGTCAAGACTCACTGTTGAACAATCCAGTTCAAGAGCAAGGGAGAAGTTCAAAGATGAGTCAATAGACGTCCAAGACAGTGTGAGCAAGAAGTAGGGTCCACAGCAGTACCAAGTACCAAAGAGGTACAGTTACTGGTAGTATCGAGAAGTTACGGAGAGAAGAGGCCAGAATGATCACAAGGGGACGGTCCTTAAAGGAGTATCCCAGGGGTAGAGAGTGCCATAAACAAATGGACAGTCTGAAGACTGTCTGCTACTTTATTGAGCACTTATATACTACAGGAGAACTGCTATATAGGGAACAAGTCATAACCTTGTTATCAAGCACAATAGACAGATGAGAAAGAAGTTGGGGTATGCTTAGTGAGCATGCTCAGTCATGCTCAGTAAGCTGCTGAGTAAGGAGGCCCATAATGATGAGTAAGGGCCTTTAGAGTCCACGTGTTCACTGCTTAGTGCATGTGCAAAGCATCTGTTCCATTTACTGTTAGTTAGTTTAGGGCTGGTCAATTGGGGACTTGGGGTATTTGTCAGTGGAGTAGTGTTGCCTATAAGGCCCCTTATGTAGTACTATTAGGGTCCTTTAGAGTTGACCCTAATACTTCTATTAAGGTCCTTAGTATTGCCTTATAGTTTGTTCTAAGGTTATTAGAGTTAGTCTAATAACACGTTATAGGGCCCATAGTATCTCCGTTAGTGCCTCTTGTAGAGCACTTTGGGTTGTCATAAAGGGTCCTTAGGAAGCCTATAATACTGTCTTATACTGCTAGAAGGGTTGCCACTAAGTAGGGCTTGCTGTATGTCAATTGTGCCAAGAATCACTTGTGCAACAATGCACGTGCAATATTGTGGACACCTCTACTCACGCCTTTTGTCCGTGTAAACAGATGACACCATAGAGGCTGGGTTTCCTCTAATAAGGAAGGGTCCTTCAAGGGCCCTCTCCGGGAAATGGTTCATGACATTCATCCCCTCTTCATGACCTAGTTGCTCCTGCAACTATGTTATTAGGCTTGGGCATAGTTGGGTACTGTCAGTGAAAGGCCTTTACAGCCTCTTTGGCTTTGACTAGGTTAGATGCAGGCTCCCAAGTGTTCTTTGCTGCAGGGTACCCTTTCCATTGTACTAGGTATTGAATACCTCTACGGTTAGGGGAATGTCTGGATGCTAGAACTTTGTCCACTTCATATTGTTCCTCCCCTTCTATTATAGTAGGTGGGGGTTGTTTGAAGTTGGGACCATGGGCAGTGGTCTCTTTGTATGGTTTAATCAGGGAGTTATGGAAGACAGGGTGTATTCTCCATGTCTTAGGTAGTTCTAGGCATACGTTGACTGGGTATGAGGTGACAACCTTGAAAGGTCCATACTGTCGAGGGGCTATGTTAGCTTTTGTCATGAACCATTCTCTGGAGAGGGCCCTTGAAGGACCCTTCCTTATCAGAGGAAACCCAGCCTCTATGGTGTCACCCTGTTCACACGGACAAAAGGGGTGAGTAGAGGTGTCCACAATATTGCACACCCATTGTCGCGCAAGCGATTCTCGGCACAATTGACATACAGCAAGCCCCACTTAGTGGCAACCCTTTTAGCCATAAAGAACAGTATTGTAGCCTCTCTAAGGACCCTTTATGACAACTCTAAGTGCTCTACAAGAGGCACTAACAAGACACTAACTCTAATAACAACCATAGAACAAACTATACAGTGATACTAAGGACCTTAATATAAGTATTAGGGTCAACTCTAATGACCCTAATAGAGCTATATAAGGGGCCTTATAAGCAACTCTATTCCCTGAACCAAACTACAAGTCCCCAATTGACCAGCCCTAAACTAACTAACAGCAAATGGATCAGATGCTTTGCACGTGCACTAAGCAGTGAACACGTGGACTCTAAAGGCCCTTACTCATCATTATGGGCCTCCTTACTCAGCAGCTTACTGAGCATGACTGAGCATGCTCACTAAGCATACCCTGACTTCTTACTCATCTGTCTATTGTGCTTGATAACAAGGTTATGACTTGTTCCCTATATAGCAGTTCTCCTGTAGTATATAAGTGCTCAATAAAGTAGCAGACAGTCTTCAGACTGTCCATTTGTTTATGGCACTCTCCATCCCTGGGATACTCCTTTAAGGACCATCCCCTTGTGATCATTCTGGCCTCTTCCCTGCGTAACTTCTCAATACTACCAGTGACAGTACCTCTTTGGTACTTAGCACTGCTTTGGACCCTACTTCTCACTCACGCAGTCTTGGACATCTATTGACTTGTCTTTGAACTTCTCCCTTGCTCTTGAACTGGATTGTTCAACAGTGAGTCTTGACACTCCCTGTATGGAACAATGGTGATGTCCACATGTGATAGACTTGATCAAATGCACATGCTTTTTCCACTAATGCTGCTAGGGTAGTTGGTGCTGTGGTGATGCCCAGTATCTTGGTGTGGATGCCTTGATTCAGGTAAGGTCAGAAGGCAAACATCTTAGTGTTCTCATCCGCTTGGGATCGGGAAGCATGGTGGGACCATTTTTGGTACCATTCATTGAAAGGTGTATTCCCCT
Organism: Russula earlei; assembly: GCA_025769875.1. Classification (NCBI taxonomy): domain Eukaryota; kingdom Fungi; phylum Basidiomycota; class Agaricomycetes; order Russulales; family Russulaceae; genus Russula; species Russula earlei. The sequence continues at coordinate 113,462 of JAGFNK010000113.1, read as the reverse complement.
GTCAAAGGGAGTGCATCATGGCATTCGACTCTAGTTGTGCATCTGCTGGGATGAAATGATCAGCAAATGCTGTCTTGAAGGCTTGCCATTGTCATGAACCATTCTCCGGAGAGGGCCCTTGAAGGACCCTTCCTTATAGGGGGAAACCCAGCCTCTATGGTGTCACCCTGTTCATACAAGCAAAAGGGGTGAGTAGAGGTGTCCACAATATCACGCGCGCATTGTTGCGCGAGCGATTCTCGGCACAATCAACATACAGCAAGCCCCACTTAAAGGCAACCCTTCTAACAGTAAAGGACAGTATTAGGGCCTTCCTAAGTACCCTTTGGAACGACCCTAGGAGCTCTACAGTAGGCACTAACCTAGTATCAAAAGCCCCACAACGCGTTATTAGACCAACTCTAATAACTATAGAATGAACTATAAGGCAATACTAAGGCCCTTAATAGAAGTATTAGGGTCGACTCTAAGGACCCTAATAGAACTATATAAGGGCCTTATAAGATAACACTATTCCCTGACCAAACTACAAGTCCTCAAATGACTGGCCCTAAACTAACTAACAGGAAATGAATCAGGTGCTCGCACGTGCACTAAAGCAGTGAACACGTGGATAATGGAAGTTCTTACTCATCAAGAGAAGCCTTCTTACTCAGCAGCTTACTGAGCATGACTGAGCATGCTCAGTAAGCGTCCTCCAACTTCTTACTCATCACTCTATTGTGCTTGATAACAAGGTTATGACTTGTTCCCTATTTAGCAGTTCTCTTGTAGTATATAAGCGCCCAATAAAGTAGCGGACAGTCCTCAGACTGTCCATTTGTTTACGGCACTCTCTATCCCTGGGATACTCCTTTAAGGACCGTCCCCTTGTGACTATCCTGGCCTCTTCTCTGCGTGACTGCTCTACTCTCACAGTAACAGTGCCTCTCTGGTACCTGTTACTACTCTGGACTCTACTCTTTGCCCACGCGGTCTTGGACGTCTATCGACTCGTCTTCGAGCTTATCCCTCACTCTTGAACTGGATAGTTCAACAGTGAGTCTTGACAGCCATGTGCCATAGTCAACTGGTTGTTGGGCTTGTGCCCTTGTTGTTAGTTCTCAGGCACAAGTCCCAGCAGGGGTGCCAATCTTAAAGTGTGTAAGGGTGGCAGCAACTCTCTTTCCCTGGTCCAGGAAGGAGTCTGCGTTGATGTAGTAGTAATTATCCAATGCAGCCCAAAATGTTTCTGCATTTTCTGCCTTTCCATCAAAGGGTTCTGGGGCAGATCCAATGATACAAGCCTGTTGTGCTTGGGCTGGTGCTGGTGCCACCATTGGAGCAGGTTGTACAGGGGGTGGTGGCAGAGCCAGAGCTGGTGGTACAAGAGGTGCTGGTGGCGCTGCTTGCACAGGTACTACTGGTGCTGGTGCTGCTGGTGCTGGTGCTGCTGGAGCTGTGACTGGAAGTGTAGGGGTTCATGTTGCTCTTTGTGTAGGAGATGGAGGTGGTGGCAGAGGTGCCGCTACTGTTCGTTGCCCTACTGTTAGGGGGGTTGGAAGATGGCTAGGTTCTGGGGAGTCAAATCCTCCAGGCACTCTAGATGGGCCTGGTGTTGGTGTATTCCCTCTTGCAGGTGTGAGAGCTCTAGTAACCTGTGATAGGACCCTTGATGCAGTTTCTACTGTGGCTTCAAGGGTGTGGGTAACTTCTGCCTGTTCTGCTTCTTCCTGGGCAGTCAAGAAATCTACTGGTTTGTGATTTCGGTATGCAAAACCTTCAAGGTTTCTACTCCCGTGGACAGTGTGTCCTTTAAAGGTTGCTGTTCCTGTGAGGAGTTCAAAGTTAGTGAGAATGCAAGTTCTGGTATGAGGAGATGGAAATTGTCTGGAGTAAGCACTATGTCTTCTTCGTCAACATCCTCTCTTGCTTCTAGGGTCCAGGGATCAAGGAGGGAGCTGTAACGAAAGATGGTTTGGTCATGGCAGTACCCAAGGTAGTATTTTCTGCTGACGCTGTATTCCATGTTGTGGAAGAGAACTGGGATTTGTAGTCTTTTGTTGTTGTCAAGGGGTCTCCACTTGACTTCTTGTTCTCCCTCACTAGACCCTTGGCTCATGGGCTACCTCTATCTGTACCAGTCCTTATGCCACAGGCAATAAGGGTCTTTGCAGAAGTAGGGGTGTTCTAAGGAGTGATGATGTTCTTCTAGTGTGCGGTAATAGATGTGTCTGATAAAGCATATAGGTTTGCAAAGGTTCTCCCCCTTTACAACCTCTGCATATGTTGCTGGTCAAATGGTGGGCTATTGGTCCCAAGACTTGTGCCAGATGTGAGTGTAGTGCCAATCCTTATGCCAGTAGCAGTAGGGATCCTTGCAATAGAATGATAGTCCAAAAAGGTGTTGATCTCTTTTTGTGAGATGGAAGATTTGCCTCCTGTGGTCGTGTGGTTTGTAAAGGCCTTTGCCTTTTATTACTTCTGCATAGGTGGCTACTGGGATCCTATAGAGGTATGACAGTCCAGTGAGTTGTGTCCCACGGGTATGTGATGGTGTATGCTGGTAGTAGTGTGGGTACGCCCCGTTGTCAGACTTGGAGGTTTTGACTGATGCGGAAGTATTTGTTATGAACCAAGGCCAAGTCCTGGCCATATATTATCCTGTTTCACTCAAAGAGAGAACCATCTCATGTTACATCACCAACCCACTTCCATTTCATGGGCTACTACTCCTGCAGTACAAGATATCACTATTCCAAAGGCATTATGACACAACCAGGCACCCATTCCCTAATCAGGTAATCATTGTGTGGCAGCCACATGGCCACTCAGCCACCAGGAACCCGAAACAGTGGCATGAACTCCTACAACTTGTTGCATAACTCATATGATGTCATTCAGCTCCAATGACATCATGGCTGACTGAGCAACTCCACACTGACCTCATCCACTCATCAAGCACTCCACAGTGATATCATAATGATGTCATTGCTCCACAATGATCAGTAATATGCTCAGTAAGCCTGAAATCTGACACAAGCAAGTTTATGCCTCTACAGTCCTATTGGATGGTACCAAAGAGTCTAGAATAGTCCCTGTTCTTTGTAATCAACCATGTACACAGTATATAAGCCCCAATGTAGCATGGCAGTTGTCAGACTGTCCATGTGTGATACTCTCCTCCCAAAGTACTCCTCAGCGACCGCTTTGTTTAAAGTCCCCCTCCTCATCTTCAAGGTACTCTTCAATGACCACCTTGTTTAAAGTCCCCTTGCTACACTGGCCTCTAGTCTTCACCTCTGTCTCTTGCAGCACCTACCAATCCCCTTCTGGTACCTCCTCATCATTTGGCTCGTCCTCCTGTTCAATGCCATCTATGCCATGTACCATCTGTTCCAACCCTTGCTGTTATGAACCAAGGCCAGATCCTGGCCATATATTGTCCTATTTCACTCAAAGAGAGACCTCTCTCACTTTGCATTGTCAACACACTTCCATTTCTTGGGCTACCCCTCCTGCGGTGCAAGATATCGCTATTGCAAAGACACTATGACACAACCAGACACCCATTTCCTAATCAGGTAATCATCGCGTGGCAGCCACATGGCCACTCAGCCACCAAGGACCCGAAACAGTGGCATGAACTCCTACAACTCATTGCATAACTCATATGACGTCATTTAGCTCCAATGACATCATGGCTGACTGAGCAACTCCACAATGACCTCATGGGCTCACTAAGCGCTCCACAGTGACATCATAAGGATGTCATCGCTCCACAATGATCAGTAATATGCTCAGTAAGCCTGAAACCTGACACAAACAAGTTTATGCCCCTGTAGTCCTATTGGATGGTACCAAGAAGTCTAGAATAGTTCCAGTTCTTTGTAATCGACCCTGTACACAGTATATAAGCCCCAATGTAGCATGGCAGTCATCAGACTGTCCATTTGTGATACTCTCCTCCCAAAGTACTCCTCAATGACTGCTTTGTTTAAAGTCCCCTCCTCGTCTTCAAGGTACTCTTCAACAACCACCTTGTTTAAAGTCCCCTCGCTACACTGGCCTCTAGTCTTCGCCTCTGTCTCTTGCAACACCTACCAGTCCCCTTCTGGTATCTCCTCATCATTTGGCTTGTCCTCCTGTTCAACGCTGTTTATGCTGCGTACCATCTGTTCTGACCCTTGCCCACCTGCTCCTGAGTCCTTAGTGATCAGCAGTACGTGTCTTGACACTTGCCCACCTGCTCCTGAGTCCTCAGTGATCAGCAGTATGTGTCTTGACAGTATTCTTCTGTGATGCCAGAGTATGTTATTGCTACACGGCCTTTCCACAGAAAGCCTTCGAAGTCTAAGGGGTGCAGAGCAAACTGGCTGATTTCTTCTAGGGGATGATCTATGTGAACAAAGGCTTGTGTTCAAGCATGCTGCAATTCTTTGCAACGATTCTTGAAGTCTAATAATTCCCTATGCATTCTATGAGGTAGTACCGATCCTAAGTACACTAACTCCAGGAAGTAGCACCATAAACCAACTACGGAACTGGGGGGTGACTGGCTACTACTTGAGTGTTCTACTAAAGGAGTAGCAAAGGGGGTTAAAAGTCAATCAGTAAACGGAAGGGGAGCTGGAATGACTGGGGGGGTAAGAGGCAACGGGTGATCTACTCAGGAGCTTGAAACTGCAGAAGCAGAGTGGCGGCCTCTTCATCTGTGAGAGGGTGCCGGAGTGGTTGGTATGGGAGATGTCTATCTCCAGGACTCCACAGGTTAATACCTGGTGGTGTAGGGGGAGTGTCGGGGTGGTAGCTGCAGTTCCACACCTCTCTGAGGCAGAGGCAAGTGGCTGGGTGAGTTGGGGTCGGGGACCAGCAGGTGATAAGGCTACTTGCCAGGGTTCGTCTTGTTACAGGGGTGAGTGGCCAACTGATGGTGGAGAGTTCCTCCAGGACAGGGGGGCTGGAGTACACTGTTGGAGGTGAAGAGTATTGCCCTTCAGGGTCTATGAGGTTCTGGGGGGCGTCAATGATACTGTGAGTCCATGTCACTTTGATCCAGTTATAAATGTATCTTCTTCCCTCCATGTATGCCAGTTGGAGGGTAGCTTGTCCCTCTTGTACAAACCTATTCAGACTGAGGTAGTTGCACTGTACTGCAATGTGCACATGGGTGAGGGTGAATAAGGACAAATAATAGGATGCTTGTCCTTCTAGTAGCTCCTGGATGAGGGCGTAATGCTGGGGCAGGATGACTTCAGTCCAAAGCTTCTCATTGCTGTTGGTGAGGGTGAGGATGTCAGTAGGATGTCCTTTGAAGTCCCTTGAATTTGAAAGGTGCCAAAACAACAGTTGATGTCATGGGGGCTCAACAAGATGATTCAAGGTGTCAATAAAAAGGTCATATTGTGTCTGGGTAAGGATTTGTCCAAATGGGAGGAGGCCTACCAGATCTCGGAGGACATATGCGTTATGCGACCAAATGTCAATGTTTTGACAGTCATAGATGTTGACTATGGAGATCGGGGGAAAGTAGATGTCCCAAAGGATGGGAAGGTGGTTGGCAATGAGCTTTCTCTGGTGGAGGACTGCGTCGTCCTCAGAGTCATATTCGGAGTCAGTGCTTGGGTTGGGGGAAACTGTGAAATGCAGAGGCACTACAGATACTTTGATTGATGGTCTAGTGTTACAAGGGTAGTTCTTAATTTTAAGAACTATGCACTAGGAAGCGATGTTGATAATACTCGGGCGAAGGGGATCCAAGGTGAGCAGAGGGTTCAAGGGTAGATGGGGTAGAAAGCAAAAGTGAGCTAAGGCGGGGTAAAGATGGAGGTTGTCAAGGGTATTCAAGTAAGTGTTCTTGAATGATATATATCCTCCCTCAGCCACTCTTAAGTAAGCATATGAGTAATAGACCCTGCCATCAAGGAAGTCATGAATAGAAGTGATGAGAAAAGATCCTTGATAAGCAAAGCGATAAACAGGAGCCAATGTTTCCAAATGGCGACGTATAGATGAGTTGAACAAGTAATGGAGGTGACCAAAGGGGAAGTCTATATCGGGAGGGTGTATGCCTACAGAGCTACACACCTCGAAGCTTGCTAGGTTAGATTGCCTGACAAGGTTGGGATTGGTAGGCAACACCACAAAAGTGTGGGTGGTTTTGGCCCAAAAGGAAGAAACAAAGGAGTCGCTGGATGGTCGCTGGAGCAAGTGACCTATAGTAGGGATGGTGGAAAGGGTGTCACATCATCCTGCTTCCTCCAAAGGGTGCCAGTGTTCAAGTTCATTTTGTTGAACATGGTAAACTTGAAATTGATGAGGGTGAAAGGCATACTCTGCACAGTTGGGGGGGTTGAAGAAGCCTTGCAGAATGGGGGGAAGGTCTTCTTGTTTGGAAGAGGGGTCATCTTCAATGTAAGTCCCTGGAAGGGGAAGTACTGCAATAGGGGGAAGTCTGGGTGGCAGAGATAGCCCCAGAACCAAGGGGAAAGATTGAGGAAGGGAGAGGAGTTGGATGTTGGGAGTGTGAGGCTCTGGAGACCCAGCGGTAGGGACGTTGTCAGACACTTGATGGGTCAACTGGTCAGCACAGGTTGGTAGAGACTGTCCAGATGTCCAGACTCACTGTTGAACAATCCAGTTTAGTGCTTCAAAGTCCAGTTAAGTCCAGTTTTTCCCACAATTTTGGTGTGACCGAGACCATGACTGGCTACTGGTTTGCCAAATCTACAAAAAAACTGGACTGGACCACACATGACCGGTTACATTCAGTCATTTGCAGTCAATTGACCAGTTCAGACCAGTCTTGACCCAGGAACAGCCACGCTCGCGCTCTCACATCATCATTGCCACTTGCCACACTTGTGACCATACTGCCACTGCCCTCTCTCTCATGTTGCTGCCACTTTTCACCACCACCCTTGTTGCATCCACTGTAAGGTGGATTCCCACTGGCTTGGGAATCACACATTGCGCTACTTTCACATGCTCCCTCCTCCATGCATGCTGGGCCAATTCCAACACATGAATTTATGATGACACACAACTGAACTTCCCATGTGCACAAAAATTGCATGTTAAGCTGTATGCTTTTTTTTTTCTTTTGTGACTTTCTCTCTGTTACAGCATCGTGGCCGTTGGAGCATTAGCTCAGGGTTCAGTGGGGCCAAGTCCCTGTGACTTGGTTCAAGGGTTCAATGGGGCCAGCTCAGAGAGACCAGATCAAAGGTTTAGCATCTCAAGGCTGAGTCAAGCAATGACTCAGTCCACAGACAGAGTCAATCTTCTGGTTTCACAGAAGAGGAGGATGATGAGAGAGAGGCAAAGGAGGAAGAGGAACATGAGGGTTCCTTGAGGTGTGCTCAGGTCAAGCAGAGTATAGGCCAGCACAAGCAAGTTGTGATTGAGAGAGTATACAGGGCAAGGGATGTGACAGGAAATGGGACAAAGCTAAGCTTGGGGCATTCCCCAGCTTCTACAGGCACTTAAATACTGTATGCAGCAAGGCTGTACAGTACTATATGCAGAACAATAGATAAAGGTGAGCAAACAGCAGAAGAGACTCGGACAATAGGTGAAACAATAAGAGACCATCAGCATCAAGGGGTAGGATGGTAGGTAAGGGAACAAGGGTGACAAGAGAGAACAATGGTAGAAGTAAAACAATAACAGAAAAGGTTAGAGATGAACTGACAAGGGGTTTCATGACACTCTCATCCAGCTGTAAGGTGTCTGAGCCCACTGACCAGGAAACTCACACTCACCCCCACCTCCCACACATCATCTCTCCCTCCACTCCTCCATCCAACTGCCACCACTCTTTTCCTTTCATATTCTCCTTCCCTCTTGCGCCAATTTCTCAACATCACCACCACATTCTCCACTCTGCACCTGGGAACATTGACAGCAGCTCTACCCAATCACCTCCAATGTCACCTGTTTGCCCATGCCTTGTGCTCCCCCATCCACATCCATCCCTTGCACCACTAGTCACTTTGTCTGCCTCACGCTCCCCACCTTTTTGTCATATCACTCTCACCCATTGTCAATTCCCTTTCATCCTGCTCTCACCTCTCCATCATCATTCACAAATCATTGTCCTTGCACCCATCACATGACTACATATGGACCCCGTTGACGCATTTACCATTGTCATCGTTGCTCAATCAAGGGCTCGTTGCCCACAGCGCCTCACCCATTTGTCCTCACCACACCGCCTTGTGCTCATGGACTCACAGTCAAAGGAATAGGATTCTCATGTAGTTGTCTCCTCATTCATGTCTTGGATTACCTGACTCTCTCTTACTTTTTGCTACAGTATTTAAGGCTACTAGCCACAGTCTCAAATAAGAGTTGAGTTTTGCAGTTTCTTGTGATCTATCGCACCCACATTTGCCCTCTCCTCATCTGCCTGCGTGAACAATTCTCTCAAGAACACACACAAACACACACTCTCTCTCTCACGTACATGCTCCTCCAGAGCATTGAGTGTCAGTCCGGGGCACGACCTTGCTCTCAGCTTGTCCCTAGTCTGTGCCCACCCTCGGATCAAGTCCCATGGACTACATGTGCCTGTTCCAGTGTGCTACACAGCCAATCCCTAACTTGAAACCCTGATGGCACACAACACATCTTTTCCCGTGTGTGCAATTTTCATGCATTGAGCTGTGTGCATTTTTTTTTTCCCCTCTTTCTTTCATTTTCATGGCTTTCTGATTCATTCCACTTTGCAGGCTGTGTTTTCACATATTCATGTTCATCTCATGCCCATGCATCACAGCCCATCACCACCATGCCTCCTCCCTCACCTCATCTCACCTTGTCTCCACCTCTGCCTTGAACACACACAGAACCTCTAGGTATAGGAAGAGGTTCACATTATGACAGGTTATGACCAGTCATCTGTTGTCAGATGAATCACAACTGGTCATGGAATCACATGCAGAACCACAATGGACAATCGCAATGTGATGCTCCATCCCTTTTATCCTTTGCCACTGACCACACACCCACGCTACCACCTTGCACCCGACATCAAGACCTTGACCGCATCACCCACCCCTCCCCACTGACCATGCATGCACGTCATGCCCTGGCTCAGGCAACGCATTTGCATCTCAAACCTTTCACCATGGCCTTGACTGCCTCACCCAGTCACAATCCTCTGATTCCCTTTCACCATTCCATTTCCTTTCATTATCTTCTACTCTTTGTATTTCCCCCCATGTATATAAAACCCTTAGTTACTCTAGTAGTAAAGAGAGAGAAGAATAAGATCCCCTTTCCTTTGACATCTGCCTCTGCTCAAATGAAGAACTTTGAACAACCATGCATGTGATACCAGCTCCCCTTCTTGCTCCCACCTCTGGTTCCTCAGTCAATGTCCACTTACTGGTCTAACAGCCCCACTCTTTCACACTCATTGTTGTAATTTACCCCCTTGTCGGTTCGTCCATGATCCCCCCCCATTATTGTTCCTCTTGTTATCTCTGTCCCCGTGGTTACCGTTTCATCCCTTGATGGTGATCCCTTATTGTGTTTCACTTATTGTGTTTCACTTATTGTGTTTCACCTATTGTTGAGCTACTTTTGCTATTTGTTTACCTTTACTTATTGTTCTGCTTATAGTACTGTACAGCCTCGCTACATACAGTATTTAAGCGCCTGTAGAAGCTGGGGAATGCCCCAAGCTTAGCTTTGTCCCATTTCCTGTCGCATCCCTTGCCCTGTACTCTCTCAATCACAACTTGCTTGTGCTGGCCTACACTTTGCTTGACCTAAGCACACCTCAAGGAACCCTTGTGTTCCTCTTTCTCCTCTGCCTCTCTCTCATTGTCCTCCTCTTCTGTGAAACCAGAAGATTGACTCTGTCTGTAGACTGAGTCATTGTCTGACTCAGCCTTGAAGACGCTAAAACCTTGACCCGGTCTCTTTGAGCCGGCCCCCATTGAACCCTTGAACCAAGTCACAGGGACTTGGCCCCACTGAACCTTGAGCTAACGCTCTTATGGCCGCAATGCCATAACACTCATGCATCCCTGGACACACCACACTGGTGGTTTAGAGCTTGCCTAAAGCTGTGACCATAATTTTCAAACCCATGAAATCTTGACAGAAATCCCAGGCACACCAGGCACCAGGCACACCAGTCATAACTGGTTTTTATCTTGTTTGAAAGTTGATGTGACTGTGACTGGCAATTCTACAAACCAGTTTGACCTTGACTGAAAGTTCAGTCATGATCAGTCAGGTCAGGTTCAGTCAAGCAGTTTTTTGCAGTCAATGTGACCTGACCTGAAAGCACTAACTACAGTAGCATGAACCTTATCCCTGTAGGGCTATATAAAGCCCCCAGTCTGTAGCAGTTGAGCCTTAAGCTCAACTTAGTTTGCCAATCCCAAACAGTTGACTCCTACCCCGTCTGCAGAAGCCCCTCACATCTTGTTGCCATACTCCAGAAGGATCTAACACTCCTTCCCCTCCACAAGTATTGCTTGCTTGACTCAAGCATATCTGCATTGGTAGGACGCATTTATAGACGTGACCATTGATCTTATTTAAGGCACTTTGGAGCCTTAACATAACAGGCTACGCAACCCACCTAAGAGGTTGTGCTAATACTCAAGTGATATTGGGGTGTAGAGCAATGTGTATACTCATCTACAAGTATTTATGCACTTATGGTCCAGGGCAGTTCCTGAGACCATTATAGGTAAGTACAGGTGTCCACTATATCACACATCCAGTGTTGCATGATGTAGAAACATTCCAGATGCAGCATAAGGCTGCATAATGTGATAGGTATTGAAGCATGTGTTACCCTAGTCCCATATTTGTAACTACAATTGTTCTACCTAACACATAACATCCATGATCAGATCTAGAACCTTACTGGAGAGGTCTTTGCCTTCTCTGATCCATCAGGGTTCTGGTTCAACATCATGCACATCAGTGATCACTGAGGGGAATATACTAAGGCCCCATATGGCAACAAAACTTTTACAAAATTTCAAACCTTTTTGAAATTTGGGATTTTCTGGAGTCACAACATCTTTTCACATAAAGTGTCACACTCCAGAAATGGAAAGTGTCCCACCAACTTGGCTCCTCAAGGCAATTCCTATCAACTCCACAATTGTTTTCAAACACAGATAATATTTACACACAATCCTTAAGTTTCATAATGGTGTATTCAAGAGTTAAGTACAACAAAATAAATAATATTTAAATTAATCTAAGGGCTCAACAAGACAATCACAATTGCATGGTGTGTGCTGGCATGATAGAGGCAGCAAGGGAGTGGCATTGGGCATGGCCATTCAGCCTTTGTGTGGTGTGTCAATTTGTCAGGAGGGTGCACATGTGACAGCACAGCATCCATTGAGGGCAAGACGATGAAGGTGGGGGGAGTGGCATTGGATGGGGACCATTTGGCCCTCATGCATGTCAGTTTGTTGGGAGAACACACACATGAAGGTGATTGCAGTCATGTGGCATGTGTTGGCAGGATGATGGAGGTGACAAGGGAGTGGCATTGTGGGGCCATTCAGCCTTCGTGTGATGTCAATTTGTTGGGAGGGCATCTCTGTCATGATTGCAAGGGTGTGATGTCTGTTGCTGGCAGGATGGAGGTGCAAGGGAGCAAGATGTGGGCAGGCATCATTGCAGTGGAAGTGTGCAGCATGACATTGACCCTGTTGTGCCACAATTTCAATTTTGAGTATGACAATTTTCTTCTGTTATCAAGTAATTTATTCTTATCATTAAATAATTATATTGATTTTCAGAATTGTAAAGCTGTTCAAACACCACTCTGCTGACAAAGTCCAATAGTCCAGATTTTGTCATGAACCATTTCCCAGAGAGGGCCCTTGAAGGACCCTTCCTTATTAGAGGAAACCCAGCCTCTATGGTGTCACCCTGTTCACACGGACAAAAGGGGTGAGTAGAGGTGTCCACAATATTGCACACCCATTGTCGCGCGAGCAACTCTTGGCACAATCAACATACAGCAAGCCCCACTTAGTGGCAACCCTTTTAGTAATAAAGGACAGTATTATAGCCCCCCTCAGGACCCTTTATGATGACTCTAAGTGCTCTACAAGAGGCACTAACAAGACACTAACAAGCCTACAACGTGTTATTAGACTAACTCTAATAACCATAGAACGAACTATAAAGCAATACTAAGGACCTTAATATAAGTATTAGGGTCGACTCTAACAACCCTAATAGAACTATATAAGGGGCCTTATAAGCAACTCTATTCCCTGAACCAAACTACAAGTCTTCAAATGACTGGCCCTAAACTAACTAACAGTAAATGAATCAGGTGCTTCACACATGTACTAAGGCAGTGAACATGTGGACAGTAATGGCTCTTACTCATCAATAAGAGCCTTCTTACTCAGCAGCTTACTGAGCATGACTGAGCATGCTCAGTAAGCATACTCCGACTTCTTACTCATCCAGCAATTGTGCTTGATAACAAGGTTATGACTTGTTCCCTATTTAGCAGTTCTCCTGTAGTATATAAGCACTCAATAAAGTAGCGGACAGTCTGAAGACTGTCCATTTGGTTATGGCACTCTCTATCCCTGGGATACTATCATTGGGTAGGTGTTTGAACAAATTTTGAACACATGTCTCAGAAATGTGGGTCCTGATGACTACTTGTCTTCGGCTTTCTTGAAAGTATATATATGTATGCTTCATACCTAGACTTTAACGTAGTAAAAACATGAGTATAGCTAACTGTGTAATTGGCAGCGCGATGCCGGTTTGAGGGTATACCAAAAGGTAGGCTTTTGAACAATTTCAGTCACATCAGTCACAGTTCCTGGCATGCCGAATTCAATCCCAGCTCTGCATTCGATCCCCACATAGACAAATGCACATCGATGTGACGTGCAAATCACAACTACACATTTCAATCTCCACTTTGAGATTGTTACGCTCAACACATCGTCGCTGAAAATGCTCTATCCTGTTCACTATTGTGGTTGACTGTACCTGTAAATTGCTAGGAGGCTTCTTATATAGGTAGACTTCATTTGCATCACTTTTGTTTTAGAAATTTAACTTCAGAAAATCATCCAGACACTGTTCTTCCCAAATTAAGGCAAATGTGGACATTCAAAACTGAAATTCCTCAACAATGCAGCTCTCTTCTGCGAAATGAATTTTATACATCATTTGATAGTTATAGTAACTACATATCCCGAGAATATCGAGGGCTGAAGTGGACAGGAAGTGGTAGAAATATTGACTGTTCAAACACCTACCCATGTTCAAACCCAGTGCTAGGGATAGTACTCCTTTAGGACCATCCCCTTGTGTCACTCTGGCCTCCTCCCTGTGTAACTGCTCTTCTATACCAGTAACTGTACCTCTCTGGTACCTGGTACTACTTTGGACACTTCTCCTTGCCCATGCCATCCTAGACATCTATTGACTCATCTTCGAGCTTATCCCTTGCTCTTGAACTGGATTGTTCAACAGTGAGTCTTGACAGATTTGGGTGTCATATTATGTAAAATTCCAAAGACTCATGTCACACAAGTGACTCTGGAAACCCCCATCAAAAAGTTTGCAAAATATTGTAAAAGTTTTGTTGCTATATAGGGCCTAAGTAAACTACCATTTAAGTAAACTAAATTAATTAATCCTGCAGGCTATGCAAGCCCACAATCATAGATGATTTGGGCATACAGAAGGTAAATCAGGCTGATCATCAGCCACACTATCTATAAGGTGAGATGTAAAGTATCAGTATCAATAAATAACATAGGATCACATCATTAAATATATCAATCAGGGCAATCCCTCAGTCACCTACCAATCACCTGCAATTGGTATCACTCATGCGTGATCAGTCTCAATCGTTCGCACACTCCTGAATGGGGCGATCACAACAGACAGAGCAGCCATGACATGCACCGCACTCGCTACGACATCGCCACCGGCCATTCAATTGCTGTGGATGTGGTGTGCTAGGAGCAGCACGGCCAGCGCGACAGCGTCAACCTCAAGTCCCTGGGCACAGGAGATCAGCACCTCTCTGCCCTCGTCCGGATTGGCATATAATTTAGCGTCGTCTTTCCGGTTGTCGCTGTTACCGGCTTCATCAACCTTCGCCGCGGTGTTCGCGTTAGTGCGCCCGTGAAACTCCATCACTGCCCACATCTGCTCCTCGCTCAACCGCATGCGCCCATTCAAGCTCGAGCGATCGGGCACTACGAGCCAGAGATGCAGCACGCCGTCAAGGGTATATTCGTATATAGGCGGGAGTGGCTCGATGCCCAACACGAACACGTCTCTCGCGTCGCGCTTGGTCAAGATGGAGACGCAGACGTCACGCAGTATGAGAAGAAAGAGTGGAACGGCCATTTGCCCCATGTGGGCTCCGGAGAGGCCCAAACAACGGTCGATGGTTCGGCTTGCGGTGGCGTTTGGATCAGGTAAAGGCGTGCATTCGTGCTTGCGCCAATCGGGGAAAAGGTTTGCAGGTCGTCGAATAGTAGCTGGGATCCGTGAGAGTTCCCGGAAGGACCTGAGCGAGAGGACAGCCAGGAAGGCTGCTGAATGCCCCCCTGCTCGTTCTTGACGTGCTTCAAGCTCGGCGTATTGAGGCCTGACCAGCAGGCGCTGTCTGGAGTTGACATTTCGCCGGCGACTTGTGAGTTGTCTCGCGCCGTGACTTTCGAAAGTGTCAGATTCGAAAAATGGGTGGGTGGAGTTACGTTCCGGTGTTTGTAGATACCTTTGGTGTGGACTTTGGGTGGCTAGGATGTGTAACTTTTATATGTTTGCAGAGTTCAGTGACACAAGACTCGAAAGGTGACCAAGCGGACATTGGACCACAGGCGGTCGTGATTATGCTGTTTCGGCTGATATTCTCAATAAGAAAGACATCTGAATGAACAAAAGGATCCACATGGCAAAGGAAATACGTAAATCTATCCAAGGAAAACCCGGTACTACTGTGGTACTAACATGTTCAGGCCACAACGTATGCCGCTCCGCCAGCACGCTTCCGCAATGTCACTTCATTACCCCCAATTTACATGCAACTCCTTAAAAAGCATGATATAGCTCACACCCGAGCAACCTCCGTTTCGATCTGTTTCTTCGAGTCAATGGTGCGGGCGCTCTCATGGTCGTCGCCTATGAGGTCAGCAGGTGTTTCCACCGCCGCGTGGTGTTGGTCGCGACGCTGGAAGTACAGT
Organism: Russula earlei; assembly: GCA_025769875.1. NCBI lineage: Eukaryota > Fungi > Basidiomycota > Agaricomycetes > Russulales > Russulaceae > Russula > Russula earlei. The sequence goes on along the minus strand of JAGFNK010000113.1, from coordinate 98,256 downwards.
ATCGTCAATGCCATCACGACTATGGATACGAGGCAATAGGTCATTCTCATGCGATAAGGCGGAGAAAGCAGGAAGTGTGTTGCCTACTCATTGAAAAGTTGATACAGGCTGTCGTGACGTTGCCTTTGAACACTCTATGGAGTCGCCCATGGGTCAATCCAAACAAGGAACGATCGCGAATACCTACCGAGGTTGTTCTACTTGAGGGAATATGACACTTAGAGGTGGTCGGTGGTGAGCAGAGCCGTGACAGCAATGACGAAGCGCAGCTCACATAGGCAACCAAGCTTGGAATACGTATGCCCACATGTTACATGACGCGACAAGGAATGCACGTTCTTGCAGGCATTCTCAAGTTTGCTGCATTCCATGACAACCGGAGTAGTTCGTGCTTACTTTCATTGTCATTGCTGTTGAGCTCATTGACCCATGCCATAATTAGGCCAGACAATCCACCCATACAACCAGTCTAGTGGCACCTCACTTGGGGATATGGTTCGATGAAGAAACAAACGTCCTCTTACAAAATAATAGAAGATCCACCGGCTGAGTATGGTAAAGTTAGCATGGTTGGGGGAGGCAGGAGCGCCAAGTAATCGCGTACCGGGCAATAGAAGTGTAGAGTGGCGTAGCCGCAAGAACTACGTACGTAATTATGGACCATGTCTACGAAACGTGAAACATGAATGCGTTTAGGACGTGGAGACAGATTTCGACGCTTACTCCGGCGAACAATATGGGTGGCCATCGAGCTACCACTGCGTCGCTCCACCATGCATACGCGAGTGCTGGACGTTGACATTAGTTCATCGCTGTCGTCCAGATGAAGACCCGGGCTTACTCGTCACGATCTGCACGGAATATATGCCGATTGGATAGGTGTTGATCTCACCAATGGTGTATACAAGGTGGCCAGGCTTATTGAAACTCTTGAGCCTGAAGATTCGGGTGAGGCGGTACACCCACCGAAGCACGGAAAACAAGTCTAACCAGAAAATCATGGAGGTCGTTCCACCGTTTCCGTTGTTGAACTAGACGCAAGTCAGCGTAAAAGTCAGAGAAATACATAAAGACAATACCAAGGCGTAGACTGCACCACCAAGCAGAGTTAGGATCGGTAAACGTTGTTCCTCGTCGTGGGACTCACGTGGCACGAGTGTGTAGATATGCCAGGTAGAGAAGAAGTCGAGGACCTATGACATCATCATACGCCGTCACATGCTACGTACGAATCTGAGCAGTGCCGAACCGCGAGATGCACCTTCTCTTTGGTGAACTTCGCGGGAGGCTTCCGTCCGACAGAATCCATACGCTTCTGAGCGATTTCGAGTTGCTCCTGAGTGTAGAAAATGGATGGCTTGGTCGTCGAAGGTAGATCGGGCATGATGAAGTAGCCAAGCAATGCGATGGGGATGGTGATGACGCCATCAATGATGAACAACCCTGGAAACGATCAGCTCAAAGTTCATGGAGAGAGAATGCAATAACATTTCCATCCCGCGAGGCCACAACTGCCATTGAGACCATTATAGACACCCTATCGATTGCTCCTCTGGATGAATATTTGTAATCTAGGGAGTTGATGTTGTACTCACCGCCTGCAAAAACCCCGCATCACCGATGGGGCCGACAGCGCTGGCGGTCTGCGTGAAGATGAATCACGTCTGGAATCTCAGAGAAACAGACGCTCCACTGACTTGGAATATGCAAGACCTTTTGGCTAGCTCTTCATTTTTGTACCAGCTACCGATCACATACTACGTGGACGTTGACTGTGTTTATCGTGCCCATAAGATGTTGAACCCACCTGGATTGCGGGATAAAATGTCGACTCGGCCAACCCGACCAGAAAACGTAATGCGCAGAGGGTCGAGAAATTCTTGCTTGCCGCGAGACTGATTGTGAGAGAACTCCATATTATCTCCATCGTTGGAACCTGAGCACAACCATGGGTGCAAGCATATGGAGGAAGGAAGATCAGTCCGATTGTCTACGTACCCATATTGATGGTCGGACGCGGGTAATTAACATGCTGAGGGCTGTGAGACGACGTAAGAAAAAAGACGATAACTCTTACTTTGAGGGAATCTGTCCGATGACATATCCTATGGTCCATGATGTTGTGATATAATTAAGTTGATTTCCGTGAAGATGAAGGCTTGCGGCGGTCAATGTGAAATGTAGGCAAAACGTGTCGAGGATTTGGAGTAACCTACTCTTCTTTCATGCCAGATACATAGGCATTCTATTGCACGCAGATGGTTAAACTTGGACAAAGGTGGGTCACACAGACACCCACAATGACATTCTGTTGGTCAAGGTATTTGCTGAAGTAGGATAGTGCTGCGTATGTGATTAGACAGGCGTCCAATCGTCGTAAGAAGCCGCGCTCCTCCGGTGTCTTATTCCAGGTATCCCTATTTTGGGTGGTTAGTAGACATGTTCAAGAGGGGGTGAGAGGTTGTTGGGCGAACCAGATGTAACTTGACCAAGGACGTGTACCCATCATGCCATGGAAGTGGGCTTTCAAGCCGGAAATATATAAGAGGGATCACGTCGGCTGTAGCGGCCGCGATCCCCCGCATACGAGGGGTCAAGTCGCACGTCATCAAGGCAGAAAAGCACGATGTCCGATAGCCGGGCCAGAGTCACGTCAGAGTTCTCCTTGTACGCGCCATTGCGAAACACGATGAGGTGATCCTGACCAGCTACTATATAATGAGGCACGAGAGCTGTGAGATGGCATGCCTGGCCAAGTCGCTCTCGGTCAGTAACCGGGCCGCTTGTTTTTCATATTATTTCCCTGACTGAGAATGAACAGGCTCATATACGTTCGTTCCAGAGACAAAGGTCGGCGTGTATTTCATCTTTTCATCCCCCATTTCACATGTGCCATTTAGGAAAATCTTGACTGGGCAGAGCTCGTCACTCTCGACTTTGCAAAGTATGCCACTGCAGATGGCAAACAGGAGCTCGCCCAGTTCCTCATCAGCGCTCTACGTGAAAAGGGTTTTTTCTACGTCAAGAACTTCAACATCTCCCAAGAGGATGTCAATCGCCAATTTTCAATTGGGCGAGAGTTCTACGAGCTCCCTCTTGAGGAGAAAATCAAGTACGTCCCTGACGGTTTAGGTATGTCCTCTCACGGCCATCCATCTTCAATTTACGCGCTGACCCGATAATTTTAGACCAGGGCCAATTTAATGGTTATATCCCTGCTGGTCGTCGCGTGTGCGGGCATTCTTGCTATATGTTTGCCTTGCTCAATCACATACAGACTTGACACGAAGACGGGTATCAGGGATCGTGTGGAGATCTATAATATCCCGAGTACGTTCGTTGTCATTTAAGTATTACTTGACTAAATCCATCTCCTAGAGTTCAACGGGGATTTTAAGCATAATCATCCTCAACTCATTCAAGGGAACATCCAGGAGATTGAAAGGTTCGCAAGGGTGAGTTCACGGTTCCCGACTGGTTGCGCTCTTGCATCGTTTATCTCTTCCCCAGCTGCTTCACTCCGAGGTTTTAGACCCGCTCCACACCCTTCTCGCCATTTCCCTTGAACTGCCGGAGGACTACTTCCGCAACATCCACAAATATGAGGTGAAAAGCGAGGATCACCTCCGGTACATGAAGTACACAAAGTTTACACCAGAGGAGAACACCGCCCTCGGCAATAGCTGGGTCCGCGGGCACACTGGTGCGCATTTATCAACCTATCAAACGCGTGCGCATATACTTGCTGCTCACCTCGCGCCTCATAGACCTCGGCAGCTTCACGTTGCTCTTTCGTCAGCCTATCGCAGCGTTGCAGATCCGGGACCCTATCCACAACGAGTGGAAGTGGGTCAAGCCCCAGGATGCCACTCTCACTGTGAATGCGTGCGACGCAATCTCCTTCTTGACCGGCGGATACGTCAAGAGCACCGTTCACCGGTACGAAATTCGACCCGCACTCCACCCCCTTCCCTTGTGAACTTATGCCATTTCTAGGGTCGTCGCACCTCCGAAGGACCAGCAACACGTAGATCGCCTCGGGTTGCTCTATTTCTCCCGGTGAGCAACCAAGTCCACGCGACGGTGCCCACACATGAACGTCGCATTCATCACTCGTGCTGCCCTACCCTTCCACAGCCCGCACAACGACCTTGTCCTGCATACGGTTGCCGAGTCTCCCGTGCTTCAACGCCAAGGCTTCACTCAGAATGTGTTTGAGAAGATCAGCAACCCTGTACCGACCGTTGAAGGTATTTTCTTATACACCACCACATTGTTTCTCCTGGCTGATAACGCGTCTTTTCTCAGCTTGGACGTTTGCCAAGCAAAAGTGGCAGCGTGCGAAGGGCGCGCCTGACGAGGATGACGCTTTCCGCACCGCGCAGATTTTGCCAGGCTTCCGCGAGCAGATATACGTTTGAACCGGTCAATATTTGTCAGGCAGCGGCTCGATTTTGTACGCAGAGTAGGCCGTGTACACTTTTGTAGGTTCAGATATATCCAATATTTACCGTTATGCGTAAACCCAGCGTCAGCGTATCGGCGTCTCGATGGCCCCTTAGGCCATCTTCCCTTGGTCGTCGAGAGTTGCGCGGTCGGTGATGGCGTGACGGAAGAGAATGAGTAGGATGGAGGGTGTGACTCCGAGTCAAGGCATTCCCATGCGGCCAACTACCACCGATGTCTTGGGAAAGAGCTGCATACCCCATGCATGCCTCTCATGGCAGCCCACCTTTTTCGTGAGGGACAATTGACAGGATCCCGATGCTCGAGAGCGAATCAGATGTAACATATCGATTTCTGGACAATAGTGTATGCATTACCAGTCATCCAGAGACAGGCGTGCACATCAATAATGCTATACGTACTAGGGTACATACACTACCGCTGAGGCGGCCCAACAGCGGTTTGGATGTAACATGTCGATCCCAGGACGACTGGGGACAAAGATATAACCTATTTTCGTCACCAGTCGTCCAGAGTTAGATATGCACATGAAAGGCACGGAGGTGCGTATATGACCACTGAAGAGCTCCGCCATCAAATAGATTAGATCAAAGTTGCAACGACACAAAAATGGCTCTGGGAAGGGTCAAAACGCACGAATGATGTTCAATCGATCACGTTAAGAGAAAGCCGTGTGGGGCGGAATAAACCACAAGGAGTTTGGCTGTGCTTCGGGTACTCTGGTGGTAGGTCTCCAAATGTCACGAAAGTAACGGACATGTAACACATGCCGAATTGAAGTCCGCCCGGGATAAACATCTGGCAATTTGATTAGATGGAGTAGCATCTTAATCGAGTGAAATCCGGTCCCAGTCTTGAGTCTGGAATGGCACAGTAGTATTAGGTGCGGTACTGTAAGTAAAAACCGAGTGCTGTGAGGGCAGTTGTGCAAACAGTTGTGCTGCATATGAGGGTCCTACTTGAGTGACAATGAGGAGGGATACTGATTACTACTACATCGTCTGCCATAGAATCCCACAAACCAGTTGGTTGCTTTCCAACTCAGGATGTGCAACAGGGTGCTCTTTGATTCATCGTGGTGAACTCAGACCCCTCCATCAAGAGCTCGATTGCACATTGGGCCAGTCATAAGTAAAAGAAATACCATTGTTATAATCACTCAAAGCTGCCTGTAGCTGCTGCTCATACGTATGGCCTCGTGCTGGCCGACTGAACCACTTGTGACATGGCATTAAGAGGGTAGAATGCAGTGACCCGAGTCAGCGTACAGTGATCACCCCCCAGCTCTGGAATCAAACTCCGCCCTCCGTCGTTGAAAGGCGTGATGCAGGCGTGACCCCCAGCCGAAACATTACTCGAAAACCACTCGATGGACCTTCATTTTTCTTTGCTAGAATGAGATTAATGGCACTCAATAGTATAGCTACAAAGTTTTGAATGGAGTTGTTCGAGCAGATACAGGGAAAAGTGAAATTGCCAAGATGGTAGTGAACTGCCGAGTTCCCAGTGACCCATAATGATAGTATGGTTTATTCTCCTGTCATTTCATCATTCCAGAGCGGAGAACAGTCGAGATAGTTGCTCAAAGAACACACAAGTCTCGACTTCCGCGTCAAAAATAAGTATTCTTCAAATTTCATTTCAGCGCAATATGTATGATGGGGGAGCGCCTCACCTACATCCGCGCAATGCTCAAGCAGCGAACACACCACCTTGAGGTGCTCGTTCACCGATGCGAAGTGCAGCGGCGTGCAGGCATCTTTATCTCGCGACTTTACGTCTCCTTCCACGCGCCCAATTAGCCAAAGCGCGACCTCAGGGTCGTAACAACTGTACTCCACCGGTATTCCACCGCGAGGTGCAGCGGGGCCCACTGGTCCTGTGTCAGGGATATCCTGTGATCAAGCATGTATCCTTCCCCGCGTACCAGAAATTCAACCTGGTCGACCAAACTCCGCTCATGAGGTGAATGCACAACAAGTGAGAGATGCAGCAAAGCCCGGTCTCGAACATGACGCCAATGCTTGAAGATTCTCGGCGCGCCAAAGTGTCACCTGGGAACTTCAGTTCTCGATCCCGAGTGAAGCATAGTTGAGCAAGCATCAATCAGGGTACACTCCCAGACGACACGACATATCCTAGGGTCATGTCCACCAAAGCCGGGCCATGTGCTGTACCACCTCCGCAGTTTACGAGCTCAAGCAGACACGTTCCTTCGAGAAAGCGCCAAAGGTTAGAAATACCATGGTGGCTTCGGGGAAGCAAAGGTGGTAGCGATCTGTTGCAGCACTGGCAGTCACCAGCCGACAATACACAGTTGATAGAATTACCGCATCTGATGGGTAACAGACGACCTTGCTAAGGCGTTGATGCTCCGCGCAACGTGGAGCTCGCTGACATTAGAGCTACATGCCAAACTGAACCAATAATGAGGGGCTAATCAAAACCTGTACGGTGCCTGTGTTTGAAGTTCGAGCTGAGAGATAACTTCGCTCTCTTCCTGAAAGTATATCATTACAATGTGAGGCCGAATGAGACTTGAGCCACAACCTACCTCAGCAGGGAAGGGGTCAGAGAAAGTTCTTCGATGGTTTTCTGGTTTGGAGATAAACGGATGGTTTACCTTGGAGACATGTTGATGATCATGGAAAGGAGGAACAGGCAGGAAAGTCGCAAACTCACGGTGAATACTCCAGATTGAGAAACGGCTTTGGGAGCATCAGATTGGGAACTTGTAGCGGCAATGCTTGAGATCCCACCTATGAAAGAGTCTGTCAGAAAGCATGGGGTAGAGTAGACAAAGACGGACCACCACCATGCCGAATGAGGCTGATATTCTCCCTCTTTACTGCCTCTGCCTTGTCTATATGTACTAATATAACATGTTGGACGAAGTCGTTGTGCAATACTGTTGTGAAGCGGCACCCGTCCCAGTGGCAAGAGTGCAGAGTGCTCATGGTCTCACGGGGGCAAACTCTGCTCCACGCCGACCCCACGTTCGACTCTCACACAAATTGAAGACTAATACTTACAGACGAGCGCCCATTCCTCCCCTGGACTAGCGTTCTCAACAACAACGACCAACCAACACTCACCGTGCGCACTGCCCTGCCCAGATTGGTTCACCTTGGCCGTAAATAGCCCTCTTACCCATTCTGCTTCCTGCGCGGCGCAGTCGTCGCAGACGACCTACCACCTGAACCTGAAGATCGATTAAGCCAAGATGAGCAGTGCTTCAGCATCAGTAACTAGGTCTCTGGCGAGTGTGAGTGTTTTCCTGGCCCTTTTGCAATCGGTCATTTGACCAGGCCGCGTTCTCGCCCTGCCAGCAAACTGCAGCGCCATCCACTACACAAAATAAAAGCAAACTTGCGATCATCATCGTCGCCTGCGTCGGCGGTTTCCTCTTCATCGTCGCTCTCATCCTTGTTCTTGTCCCATACCTACGGCGACGAGCCTCCAGAGGCCAGTCCAAGCACACCAAGAGTCCAACCTCAAGTGGGAACGCCTCGGTGACGACCGTCCATAGTCGCCGAGAGGTTCACAACCGTACCATTTCCGTTGATGCATCCGTCCCGCTCCTCGAGCCAGAGTCAAACACTAATGCCAGTACGGACTCGGAATTCTTAAGCTTTAGGCCCACCACAACGGCAGAGTCAAATGCCGCATCCCGACCGACCGTAACACGCACCCCCAACACCGATACTCCACTCCTCCCAAGACGCTTCGCCCCATCATTTAAGTCGTCCTCGGTGAGTCCTGCATCCCCCGACTTGGAGCCCGGGTTATCGCGCCCCTTCGTTTCCCCACCTCAGCACCCCCTTCGGCATGCCCGCGCACGCATCGCCCATGTGCCGATGGATACACTCCCCGAGGATTCCGCGGCCGACACTTCGCCACAGCGCGGTCCTTCCCCTACCACGACAGACACAGAGTCACACGCGCCAGCACCCTCAAGTTGGCTGCACATCCCAAAAGCATCGGCCATGCCGCTCATAGGCGCATTCCGTGGGAGCATCTCATCTCTCGGGAGCGCCGCCTCTTCTTCCCTTCCCACGATGCAGCACTATCCGTCATTTAGCCAAAACATGCAGAGCGCGAGCGCGTCTTCCAGGTCGACGCAAACCTTCTATTCTGTCGCGTCCGATGGACCCACGGCGAACGATAACCTTGGCTCGCCGCCATCCGAGCATGGGGAACTCCACCCTCCAGGTTCGGCTGCATGGCTCAACCCCGGTGGCGTGGGAAAACGTATTCAACAAGTGCACCGAAACAACTCGTCAGATGGCTTTCACGCCTCACGTCAGGCGAGCATGGTGTACAGCCATAAGTCTTCGATGCTCTCAGTTCCCGGAGGATCGCGGTCGGGGGAGCATGATCGTCGGCCGCTGAGCGGCACAGTGGCGAGCGGTTCATCGCTGTCTTTTTACACGGATGCCAGATCGCAGCTGGGTGCTGGTGAGGACGGGAGATGGAATAGCAGTGTCGGTGGCAGTAGTAGCGATGCTCAAAGGAGTCCATCGTAGCGTGGGACGGCCCCCGAGTAGACGATGATCCTAGGACAGCAGGCATGTGTGGTTCTGTTTAGCGGGTGGCTGTTTCATGATCGTGGTTGTATCTCATTTGGTTTTGTGCATCATTTTCTCCGCGCTCATCAAGTATCTATTACAGATACTGTTTGTTTATCTATGGCCGTTCTATTCCCCTCTCATACGTATTCGGACAGCAGTCTTACCGCTTCTCTCCTCCCGATGGCAATTCCTCCCTGCTCTCCGCACTTCCTAGACCGCTGTCTTCCGAGATCGGGGGGGGCCTGGCCTATCTGTTTGTAATTTCCGACTTTGACTGGATGTTCGACAACCACCTCATTTGGAAGTACGAATGGCAAAAGTCGATCTGTTGACGATTAGCGCTGAGCAGAAACGTTCCTTGTTTTTCGAATCAGGATGCCGTAAAATTGTCTCAGAGGTCGAGAACGCCATGCAACATCCTAACACTTTTCTGGGCAACCTGCTGTTTGGCAATCTTGCCTCGTGTCTTAAGCTCCGGTTTGGTCCAACGCCAAGCGACCATATGGCATCACTACGTTAAGTTCTCCCAACGATTTCTTCTAGGAGAAAAGACCTCTTGATCCCTTCTCTCTGCGAAATACGAATTTTGGTAACCGGAGGTGCCAGACAAGGCATCGCCACAACACTCCTCGAGAGTATTATTTGGCGATCGCTTTGCTCTTTCTAATCAGCGAGCGTCTAAGGGGCATCCAACAAGCAACGGGTATCCTCTAATGTAACGATGGTATACGACCTGTCCCATCGTGAATCACCTCGTTTCTACCTTGCTCTACGTTGACTGATTGGCACGGACAAGACAGGGAATTCTGCTTCAAACGTGATTCGCGTCCCTTGGTCTTTTTTTCAATCTTACGTCACAACGCCGAACCTTACTCTCCATCGATCGCAATCGTCGACGAGGTACGTAATCTCTACTGTAATGGCGTCTTTTCTATTCCATCTCGGTGACCCGTGTCTTTATCTCGTAGATATCCCACGGTTCCGTTTGACGTTTTGGAAGAAGAACCCTTCCTTTCGTACATGCATGTCACCCTTCCATTGTCTCCGTTCTCCAGGCAGACTTCCTCCAACTCCCGCACATGCACTGTGCGTGTGAGCGCTTGTGTGTCCATCGGTGTCTCAGACCCGAACAAGAGCAGGGCGCGTTGCACAAGGCACATACTTGCTCTAGCTTTTATTCGGTCCGTACCCGTTACCGCTCCCATCGGATGCTAACACCTCTTGATGGTCATTTGGTCCTTTTTCCACCAGCGTCTTTTTCGGATTTTGATGCTCATAACTCAAATTGTCAAGCGAATTGTCTCCACAACGCTAACTGGGAAAAGGGGGGTCACGCCGCCATATTCGAGCGCACGAGTACTGACGCACGTTGGGGCGATCGTGTTGCCGTATCTAGCATGCGATCCTCAAATTATTTATTTAAACTGTCATCGCGCTATCCATCTCTTACAACTTAGAGGCCTTAGACCAGGGCCCAGATGATGATCCGCAAAGTGCAACCTGGGGCACAACATCATGCCCAACGAAGTTTCTCCTAGAAAAAGAGTTGCGACATGTGGGCGCCAGTCAGCTTACTGCACCCGTTCGTCAGCAGGGTTGCTGCGATCCTTACCAACCCACTGGGACCACCTTTCAACATTTCAAAGCGATACTGATAGAGGCGATGCACCTAATTTCCTGTCCCGACAAGTCAGGGCTAAACCTCGACGGGCGGTCCTGCGACCGCTTCCTTCATGATCTGCTCCGATGGGAATGTTTAAAGGTCCTGACCGAGCCGAGGTGTTCAAGCTGTGCGTCCCTGTTTATGTTTCAGCGACGCATGAGGTGCAGCACCATTATCATTTCACACCCTCCACGTTTGTACTTTATCCGGCGAGCCCGTCCACCTGCGCCGACGGCTTGCGAACGGCATCCTTCGCTACGCCAAAAAGGTGTTTCAAAGTTTGCCCTGTCGGGACAAGGCCGAACCCGGGAGCCGGCGGGGAACGGGCTGCATTGGAATCCGGTAGGCGTTTCGGGGGAATCGTGCTAACTTTACGGTAAACTACGCTACACGAAGTGTTGCGCATGTCGTAAAGGATGACGAGACGATCGAGAAGTCGGACGGGAATTATCGCGGCATGGGAAGGAAAGGAACATGGGGCTGAGTGTGCGCGAAGCGGTGGCGTTCGTGTGGAGTCCCTGGACGCCTGCTCCTCGCTTTTCGCACCAGGCCGCGGACTGGGAGAGGGCAATTTATGAGGGAACAGAGGCGATACATGATCGGATGAACGGTGAGGCGCCCATGTTACGTGACCCTGACCGGGAACTGAGGGAAGGAAAACCCAGATCGGTGATCAGTGCGAGTGTCTGGTATGCCTCGAGGCCGAACACGCGGTGACCAATTTTTTGTTATCTGTTTCTGCCTTTCCTTTTTGGCCGTTCACAGCCATAGCCAAAGTGACCTCTGTGGGTAATGTCTCGCTCTTTTGTCCTCATCCTCATCATGTGGGCTGACCGCTCCCCGTCGGGCCTGCGCGCGCATCCAGATCGGGGAAATAGACTGGACTGCGTCATCTCTGCCGTAAATCTCTCATGGAATCCTTGGCCAACAGTCCACGGTCCTATAGGAACGTGGCCATCGGCGCACCGTTGCATCTCGGATTAGCCACCATCACAGCCAATATAGCTGCTTGATTCAACTCCCGACACACGTGAGTGTTTCTTGATATTCTCATACTCTCCTGAGCAGGCGCACCGACAACCAATTTCGTCTGCAGCGGGCTACAGAAGCAGATTTCAATACACGGCGCATCATGTCTGTCTGGGCTACAATCCTTGGACGTCGATTCTGGCTGGTCATGAATCGATATTCCTGATCGTCCTATAATGGTACGACCATGCCGTCATTTACATTGCCCAGGCACTGCTCTCCCATCCCCTCATACCGCATCCGTTCGTGGAAATCTTACAGCGCTCGACGGTATATATGTAATTTTTCATCGCTCTCTCTTGAGGTTCTTTACATGCGTCTAAACTGAATTAGGACGTCAGGAGACCAAACGAGGATGGACTAGGCAGACTAGGTGGTGGGGTACCCCCTTGTCACGCAAGCATCTCCACGCACGAGTTGGAAAAGGGTCTGGGCGTACAAAATCGCTATGATATCGCCGCTGAGGTCACACGCCGAAAAAAAAAAAAAAAGATATTAGACCAAAACCGGCTCACCGAAAATTCAAAATACCCGACTCATGACTGTCAGACGGGTCTGATTGAGATGGACGTATATAAGCAGGGGGATGTGGAGGATTGTCTGGGTGATATTTTCCTGCCGCCGTTATGGATGAGACAAGTTCCCTCCTCCCAGCGTGGTCAAGCTCGAGCTCGTCATCTGAGGCCATGCAATCCGACAGGGTGCTCGTCGATGTGCATGATCGTAGTTCTTCTCGTGATCGCTTGCTTGAAGCAGCAGCTGCGCACCGGCTGCATGGCTTGCGCGAGGTTGCGAACCTGCTGAGGGATTCCATCCCCGGTTTGTCCTCTCGTCATCGTTTAGCAAACATCATCACCACTTACATCGTCATCATCCCTTCCAGTCATCTTCTCCTACATCCTTCAGAATTCCATTCAAACCGCTTCCGTTGTCATCGTCGGGCAGCTCGGTTCAGCCGAGCTGTCCGTTGCCGCCTTCTCCCTTATGTTGGCGTTCGTGACTGGCTAGTACCGAATCCCTTCCATCACGACAAAGTGATCCCACATGTTTCCTTTTTTTACAACGTACAGGATGGTGTGTTGTGCTTGGCGGCTCGACTGCCCTGGATACGTTAGGTTCCCAAGCATTCACCGGAGGGAAGCATTCCACGGACCTCTCCATCCACCTTCAGCGCTGCTTGATAATGCTATGCCTACTATTCATACCTACCGGCATTGCGTGGGCAAACATGGCGCCGATCCTCATTGCCCTTGGCCAAGACGAGGAACTTAGTCGCGGCACCCAACAGTACTTGCGAGTGCTTCTTCTCGCTGCGCCGGGCTATATCGGCTTCGAGAGCCTCAAGAAGTACCTGCAATGTCAAGGTATGACAGATAAGCCTGTTGTTGCCGATAATGTGATGAAAACCACGCTTTGTGCCAGGAATAATGGACGCGTCCACCTACATGCTCATCCTCGTTACACCCATCAATATCGCGCTCAACGTCTACTTCGTGCATTACACCGACTTCGGCATCTATGGATCACCTATCGCGCTCGCGTTCACCTTTTCGTTTGCTTTCTTCTTCCTCATCATATACACCGCGTACTCCCCGACCCACACACGAAATCAGACGTGGGGCGGTCTTCAGCTGCGCGCTGTTCTAGATGCACGGAGCTGTACTGCCTTCCTCAAACTCGCACTTCCCGGCATTCTGATGTTCGCAACGGAATGGTGGGCGCCGTTACCTTTCAGGGTATCTTCCCTTTCGCGACTTTACTCACGCAATGACATCTCGCCCCTGCTTTCAGGATCGCTTTCGAAATTGTCGCACTGGCAGCCGCTCGTCTTGGAGCTGTCCCGCTCGCCGCGCAGTCCATCATCATGACTACAGACCAAAGTTCGCCTTTCACACGACTTTCTCGTGTCTTCCCACACTCACACTTGCTTCTCTTTTTCCCTACCTTTTGAAGTTCTGAATACCATCCCCCTTGGCATCGGTATGGCAGTTCTCTCTCCCGTCCAGCCTATTCATGACCTAGCTGACCCCCCACGCCTACTCCACCGGTCCTTCATTTCTCCCTTGAACTGTCCCACGTAGGTATCACCGCGTCCACACGAGTCGGCAACGCCCTCGGCCGGCGCGATGCTGCCGGGGCCAAGTTGACCGGGCACCTCTCAGCGTTAATGAGCGCGCTGACAGGGACGATCGTTATGTTCTCGCTCCTTGCCGTAAAAGACGTAGGGTCTCGCTCTCTCCACCCCTCCACATTCGGGTCAACTCAACACAAAGGCAGGTCTACGGGTATCTGTTCAGCAACGACGAGTCCGTCGTGCAGCTCGTCAGCCAGGTGATGCCACTCGTCGCCTCGTTTCAGGTCGCCGACGGCCTCGCTGGCTCGTGCGGCGGTGTCCTGCGTGGTCAGGGCCGGCAGCATCTGGGCGCGGCGTTCAACATCAGTCGCATATTACGTCCTCGCCCTCCCGCTTGGCATCACGCTCGCCTTCCAAGCAGGGTATGGCCTACGGGGTCTCTGGATGGGTGTGCCTCCCTCCCTCTCCCTCCTCCCTCACCCGTGACTTACGTTACGTGTGCGCTGACTCGTGTCGTCGCCGGCTGTTGTTGCCGTACAGGCCAGGTGGTGGCGTTGTTTATCGTGGGGACATGCGAGTATGGCGTCGTGTGGCTTGGAACGGACTGGGAACAAGAAGTGCGGAAAGGGATGTTGCGCAATAATTCGGTGATGGACGAGGTGTCCGAGTTGAGCGCATGAAGGCGTTGGTGAGTTATCGTAAAAATCAAGCCAAGAAGGGGTCACGTAATGTCTCGTTCAAAATGATATATAAAAGCGCACGCACCAGAACCACGTTAGGCCAAAGACCCGAAGGGATTTGTTAGAGACGACTGTGATCACCGTCGCTCGTACCGTAGGAGTCGCATTGACATGGGGAACGTGGACGCAGACAACGCTGTTGCTTACGCGGATTCTGATCAGATCAGCTCTCTTTGATTGCGACCATGAGTAATGTTCCACTCTGGTATGGACATAGAAAGCAGAGGAACGTGCCTAGGCAGGGGGTACTACTGAGTGGGGGGGGGTGACGATGGGGTGATGACTATGCGTGAGTACAATAAGTATGCAAAGTGCGTAGCGGTGGTTACTGTGTAGGACGATATACTTTTGATGTTCTAAAAATGAGCAGGAGATCATATGGAGACATAATGTAATGTGAATGAAGGGTGGGTGAGCACAAAGAAGGGAGAGCAGGAAATGACTTAATCCTTCTTCTCTTCCTTCTTCTCGTCCTTCTCCTCCTCTGCGGTGGATGACGATGAGCTCTCAGCGTTCTTCTTCTCGTAACCTTCGGAAGACGACTGTGAGTACAATACACGAGAATAGGGAAAGACCTTCACCTTCTGGAAGAGGCCAAGTGACGCTTGCTGTGTTTCGTTGATCTTCTCTCGGATAGCATCGGCAGTGACTGCACCATCGCCAGCCTGACCTTTGGCAGCAATCTCACGGAGCTCGGTAATGTGCTTGGTCACTTTGTCCTTCTCTGCCGTATCGAGCTGGTCCTTGAACTCGTTCATGGCTAATACTCCATCAGTATCCGAGTTGGCCCGTATTGAAACAACAATCATACCTTTCTCCGTGTCGGTGCATACCGATTCGGCCTTGTTCGACTCCTCGATAATGTCACGGCGGGCCTTGTCCTGTTCAGCGTACTGTTCCGCATCAGAAACCATACGTTCAATTTCCTTGTCGTTGAGACCCGATGATGAAGCGATGGTCATGGACTGATCCTTGCCCGTCGCCTTATCCTTCGCAGACACGTTGACGATACCGTCTATTCAGGACATGAGAAACGCCTGAGAAGTAATGAATAAAAAAAACGTGTACCAGCATCGATGTCAAAGGTGATCTCGATCTGGGGAACACCCTTAGGTGCGGGCGGAATACCAACCAGATTGAAATTTCCAAGAAGCTTGTTGTCGCGTACCTAGTTCACGCTCGCCTTGGAAGATTTTCACTTCGATAGCCGTCTGGCCATCTTGAGCAGTCGAAAATACCTGCGATTTCTTGGTCGGGATGGTGGTATTACGTGAGATAAGCTTGGTCATGATGCCGCCAAGCGTCTCGATACCTGCAAAGCTCGTCAACCTAAATGGCAGTTTCTCGAGAAAGGGAGTGACATACCGAGTGACAAGGGTGTAACGTCAAGAAGAAGAATGTCAGTGACATTCCCGGCGAGGACA
Organism: Russula earlei; assembly: GCA_025769875.1. NCBI lineage: Eukaryota > Fungi > Basidiomycota > Agaricomycetes > Russulales > Russulaceae > Russula > Russula earlei. The sequence goes on along the minus strand of JAGFNK010000113.1, from coordinate 82,288 downwards.
CCACCCTGAATAGAAGCACCAATGGCTACAGCTTCATCGGGGTTTACACCCTTGGAGGGCTCACGACCGAAAATAGTCTTGACGGTCTCAACCACACGGGGCATACGCGTCATACCGCCCACAAGGATGACCTCATTGATGTCCGAGGGTTTGATACCAGCGTCAGCCAGTGCCTTCTTGCAGGGTTCGACAGTCCGCTGGACAAGAGGTGCAGTGAGCGACTCAAACTGGGAGCGTAGGAGCTTCTGGTTGATGTGCTGCGGCCCACTTGGACCCGATGAGATGAAGGGCAAGTTGATCTCCGTTTGGGAGGTTGACGAAAGCTCAATCTTGGCCTTTTCTGCGGCTTCGCGTATACGCTGAATAGCCATCCGATCTTTAGTGAGGTCGATACCGGTCTCTTTCTTGAATGAGTTGATGATGTGGTCAACCAAGACGATATCAAAGTCCTCGCCACCGAGATGGGTATCTCCGTTTGTCGACTTGACCTCGAAGACACCTTTTTGCATCTCCAGGATAGAAATATCGAATGTACCACCACCAAGATCATAGACAGCAATGACAGAGTTCTCTGCACGATCGAGACCGTAAGCAAGAGCTGCAGCTGTGGGCTCGTTGATCACTCTGAGAACCTCGAGGCCTGCGATCTGACCAGCGTCCTTGGTCGCTTGCCGCTGCGCATCATTGAAGTACGCGGGAACGGTGATGACGGCATGGCTAAGAATCGAAGGCTTGGTAAATAATCACCAAACAGGTTCAAGATGCACTTACTTGACCTTCTTATTTAGATACTGCTCAGCAGTCTCTCTCATTTTGACGAGGACCATCGAGGAGAGTTCTTCGGCAGACTAAAACCGCGTAAGCGCAGCACAAAAGGACAGCAGCTAGCGCTGATGACTCACATATTGCTGTTGCTTGCCGTTGAACTCCACCTCAACGGCTGGCCGTGCGTCAGCTTTGGGGACAACATTGAACGGCCTGACGGAGATGTGAGATAGGACCGGGCAGGTAAATTAAGCGAGGAAAAACTCACCAGTGCTTCATGTCCTCCTTCACCTCCTTGTCGTTGAACTGCCGACCAATCAAACGCTTAAACGCAAAAACGGTGTTCTGCGAGTTCACAACCGCCTGTCGCTTAGCAGGGAGGCCCACGAGACGCTCGCCATGCTTGGTGAAGGCGACGACAGAGGGCGTTGTCCGTGCACCCTCCGAATTCTCGATGACGCGGGATGTCTTGCCCTCCATGACTGAGACGCAGGAATTGGTTGTACCGAGATCGATACCGACGACCGGACCTATAAGTCTGTGAATATTGTGAGAGAGGGAAATGACACGTATGCATACCCGAGACTTTTGAGTTCATGTTACGCGCAATGAGGGAACGGGGAAGGCCCTGATAAAACGATGAGTACGACGGGTGAAGTGGAAAAATGTGTATACATACGGCATAGTTGCCTGAGCGAGAGACGGCCGAGCGGAAGGAGCGGGCGACAGAGAACATGGCTTGTTGGTGGTGAGAAAAGAAAAAGTGAAGGAAACGCTCGCGTCGGCCGTTGAAAGAAATTTTTTATTACGGAATATATTAGATTACGTGAGCGTGTCTTCCTGACCACTCCCGGCCGCCATTCTCTACCGCTTCCCATCTTCTCAACGCATCCTCATCCCACACCTTGTCCGAAAAATCTCCATCCCTGCGCAGAATGATTTCCCCTTGCACGCGTGACGGTAGATACTCGTTCGTCACTGGATGCCTAAATCGTGTAAATGAGTCATTTCCATCAGCGACCTCATGGGCAGGTCAAGCAGTAGCATACAAGTATTCAGGATGGTGACTTGTAGGCTTCACCATGCCCGATTGTCTCCATTGACCCCATTGGCATGTCGCGCATCGCGATGGGGACGAGCAGATTCGAGTCCCGCTTCACGAGTCTTTCAGCGCGGTGGTATCCTTCATATGCCCGCGTCGACTTGGGCGCCTCTGCGAGGTACGCAATGAGTTCTGCCAGGGAGGCACGACACCCGGGCATGCCCACATTTTGACAAGTGTGCAGTGTGGCCATGGCCTATCATATCGTCCACCAATCACGACGCGCACATCAGCCCATCCAGTTGTTCAGTGGGAGCTAGGGAACGCGAGAGCAAGGGGAGGACTTGCCAGGGGCAGCGCGCCGCGATCCGCGATCCCGATGTCCTCACTTGCACACACGACCATCCTCCGGGCGATATACGCAGGGTCTTCGCCGGCCTCGAGCATGCGCGCGAGCCAGTAGAGTGCCGCGCTAGGTTGGCTGCCGCGCACGCTCTTGTGCAGCGCAGAAATGAGATCGTAACGAGCATCGCCAGTGCGATCATACGATGTTGACACAGACCGGCGTAGCGATTCGATCAGCTCAGACTCGGCCGTCGTTGGAGCACATATGAGCACGAGTTCAAGGAGGGAGAGGGCAGTACGCGCGTCGCCACATGAAAGCGACGCGATGGTGTTGATGATACGAAGACTTAGATGGGGGTACGGGATTGATCGTGATTTGGTACCCTTTACGGATTGCGTTGGAGAATTAGGTGGTCGGGAGGAGCCAAGTTGACGTGAGGTGCTGAGATATGAGCCAGAGGACTAAACCTACGACTGGAGTATCATCATCGCTAGGGACAGGTGGCATTATACGCGCAACAACTTTGTCAATGACCCTGGTTATTTCTTCATCGGTCAAGCGTTCGAGGACATAAACCCTGGGGTAGCATCAGGCAAAGGTGGAAATGCATAGATCTCATCGTCCCCACCGACACAAGTCGAGCAACGACCGATTCATTTCAAATGACGGGTTCTCTGTGGTCGCTCCTATGATCTGTTGTGGATTCCTTTATTTACTGTACGGAATTTTTGAGTTGCTTACCTGCACAAGGCCTTGCTCGATGAAGGGGATGAAAACGTCCTGAAGGTATGTGTCAAAAAGACAAAGCAGGAGGGCGAGGCATCGAAACCTGCTGAGAGCGGGTAAACCGATGGATTTCATCCAGAAACACAGTAGTCCGCCTAGAACAAGAGGCTCATCATTATCTAGTGTAGAATGATTGATTACGAACCTCCCAGACAGACGCCATTCATCGCCCGCTTCTTCGAATATAGAACGAACTTGATTCATGGTGGTGATTGTTGCACTCACTTCCCTGAAAATGGTGTCCGCGCGTGAACCGAGAACTCGCGCTATCGTCGTCTTGCCGCATCTGAGAAGTTTGGGAACAGGAAAGGAGAGGAACTAGATGTGCACGCTCACCCGGGTGGACCCCAGAAGATAATGTTCTCTGCGGTGAACTCGCGATTGGGGCCAAAAAGAGGTGTATCTGGACCGGTAATGTGAGCTTGGCCAATAACGTCTTGCAAGGTTTTTGGACGAAGTACGTCCGCCAAGGGAGCGACCTGTCGCAGCTGGTGCTCCCCTTGCATAGAGCGCTCTAGCAACGCTCTGCTGCCAACGCGAGTTGTGATGATAAATGCATCCGCCAGTTCGGTCCGGCTGCACCTTTACCTCGCTACCTCTACCTCAGTCCTTGGTCGGTAACCCCCAAAAAATGACCAATCAAAGTGCCCATAGACCTGCGGAGGAAGATTACGGCCAAGTTCGTGCGAGCATTGACCAAGTCAAGCTCAACGCGTACCTCGCAGACAGCGTACCCGCCGTGACTGTACCCGTCACCATCAAGCAGTTCAGAGTGTGCCGTTTGATTTCGCACAATTACCCTCACCGGCTGACCAAACCCATTCAAAGCATGGACAGGTTGGAGCCTGGTCATGGCGTCCTCCTTTAGCAGCTAATTCTTTTGCTTTCCACTCGACAGTCAAATCCAACGTATTTCCTATCTGATGCCCTGTCGGTATTGCCCAGGTTTCTCCCCTGTTATGCTTCTAATCTCACGATAGCGGGTCACGTTTTGTACTGCGAAAGAAACCGGAAGGAAAGCTAGTCTCTCAAACCGCACACCAAGTTGAGAGGGAGTACACCGTGCTCGCCGCGATTCACAGTTACAACATCCGGTCGACTACACTTCCCGAGTTGCGAGTTCCTGTTCCCCAAGTTTTCGTGTTATGTGAAGACAGCAGTGTAATCGGAACGCCTTTTTACATCATGGAGTTCCTCGAGGGCCGTATCTTCACCGACATGTCCATGCCCGGTGTGCAGCCGGAGGTCCGGAGAGAGTGGTGCGTGATTTCTCCGGATATCAATACCTCTCCGACGCCTGTCTGATCAGCCCCCCTACGGACGCCTTGGTTATACAGCTGGCTCTCCGCGGTTCGCGCGCTTGGCACGCTCTCCACGCTCGACCCGAAGGATGTTGGACTTGAGGATTATGGGTCCTACAAGCCATACTTCCCACGCCAGATCAAGTCCCTCTCCAAGGTCTCACTTGCTCAGGCTGCAGTCAAGGACATCGATACCGGCAATCCCGTGGGTGAAATTCCGGGTTGGAGAGAGCTCATCGCGTGGTATGAGGGAAACCTACCTGACGAGCGCAAGACCGGTGTGCGGATTGTGCACGGTGACTACAAACTGGACAACCTTATCTTTCACCCGACGGAGAACCGCGTGATTGGCATTCTTGATTGGGAACTCTGCACGCTCGGTAGTCCGGTTCGCGTGTACGGCTGTCTCTCGTTCCGTGTGGACTTACGATGACTCGCGCTTACAGCTGGCCGACCTTGGCGAACTTGACTCAACCCTGGGTCATTGACCCAACCGACGTCGTTGATGTAATGATCGGCTATAAGAACAGGCCCGACACAGAACCGATAACGCTGACGGAGCTCGAGCGCACTTACGCTCAAGTCACACAGCAGTCCATACCCAATCGTGGAGATGGGCTTTGCACGCAGCTGGATGCTCTTCCGGGTGTGTCGGCATCTCGTACGCAGTGAGGTGTAGACGCATGACACTCTTTACCTCTCCAGCTCGCTGTCATCTTGCAGGGAATTGCGGCACGACACGCACGACGTCAGGCGAGTTCCGAGCACGCGCATATCTTCGCTACCAGGTTTCCTCTGATAGGAAAGTTGGCCTTGCGAGTTTTGGAGGACGAAGGATATCTACCGAAGCTTCAATACAAAGCTGTGACGACTGCGAAAGCCCATGGGATCGTTAGGTTGTATCTGACAGCAGTACATTAACTTGTCGACTTTATGCACGATTACAAGTCGCACTCCCTCCTTTGATGCTTGGGACCCTTGTGGTATGAGAAAATAACGGACTGTTAGGCGGTACCAAGGAGACACATCCCCTGGAGGCGCTCCGTCGCCATGCAATGGCGCTTCCTGAACGATATCAACGCCCAGGCTTGCTTCGTTACAGGGGTATCGAAAGGTCAGTAGAACACGTATGATTCGCAATGCATCGACCCAGAATACGGTCCCAACTGCCTACTCTCGTTTGACGTGCATCGTATCGAGGAAATACGCTCCGACGGGAGGGCTTTCCCGGTCAGCGTTCTGCGTTCTGCCTCCGACCTGCAAGACGGCCGTTGTGTGCATGGTCTACACGCAGCCTCAACCATTCGAATGGTTACTACTAGCATAGGGCCGAACCCCCGTCGACGGCGGCCAATCCGGAACAGGTTTAATACCTGCTCTACAGCGGCTATGGCTCATGAGGATCCCGCCTCAATAACACCAATGCCGCGCGTCATCGCAGGGACGGCAGGCAGCGAGGAACGAGCCGCTCGAGCCTGTCGGTGATCGGGGACGCGTCAGCGCATATTTCCTGAATGACTCAGAAACACCGCCTACTTTGAGTGTGGCTGCTGCTGCTCCCGATGGACTGCATGATCATGTTGCCCGCCAGGCGGTCTCGATGGGGTAAGGCAGCCGCTGGTCATGAACCTGAATTGATCGTGGATGCAGTGCATACGATAGCGAGGCTCATGAGTCGAGTTCAACCCGAACTCATCAGGCCCTGGTCGTGCCGATGTTTCCTTGAAGGAGGACTCGGATATGTGACGGAGCTGGGACCCAGTGGTAGGCCGGAAAACTGGCAAGTTGGGTGCTTTGCATCTGTCATGGATGCCTCATATGCACAAGCCGTTTGATTCACAGGGATTTGAACTCGAAGCTTGAAGGGGAATGGTGCGTGCTCGTTAAGGAACAACATATATTATGTGGAATGAAGAGACGGTATTATGCAGTGTGATTATAGACACATAGTACAGCCCTTAACAGCAGAGATAGGTTAGCGCAATCCGTCAAATTACTTCTACACTAATAAAACTCTGACGACGATGAAGATGAATCTATAGCGCCTCGGAACTCCTCTCGTTACCATCGACGCCCGGCTCTAAGCCTCAACTGTTGGGCCCCCGACGACTTAAGGTAGCGAAAAAATAAACGTGAGGAATTGCATATAGTTGAGCTGCACCCAACCGTCCTTGTCCGTATCGAGATTTTCAAACCCCTGGTTGAACTGCTTCACGAACACGCATGCGCGCATGAAACGATCAAACGTAATTGTCGGCTTGCCCACCTCGGAACCGGAAGGCGCAGACGCTGGAAAATAGACACGATCAGACAAATTCGCTTGTGTCTCCAGAAAGGGCCCGCCATTGCACACGTACCAAACTTGGCCACAAGCAGCGATAGTAGGTGTTCCGAAAGCTTCATGCCAAATTGATTCAGTGCGTCCTGGAGCTCCGAGCTGTCAATGGTCCCAGAGCGGTCGCGGTCAAAATGTCGAAACACGTGTTGCCAGTCCTGCATTTGTGTGATTCATAAGCATTTACTTGCACCCGTCCACGAGGTGGGCTGAATGACACACCTCAATGTATCGCCAAAGACCGGTAAACTAGGAAGCGCCGCATGAGCTCCGACGGAGCAACTAACGAGCGTTGTGCTTACCCCGTTGAAATCAATGCTTCCAGTCCGGTGTGTGTCCTGACAAAACACGGGGGCATGAGGCCCGGTTTAAAGAAATTTCACAAGAGGCTTACAAAGAGGCTCATCAGGAGCATCACGGTGTCAAAGTCGAAGTCTACGGATGGCCATGAGTGATCTCCCGAAAGGAGACAGCTGGTATGAAAACATACGCGTCCAGTCCCCGTTGATCAATGCCCCCTCTGTAACCATTGGGTGAGTTTGCGGCGTCGCAGAGACCATAACCACTTACGCAATTCGTGGACAGAGATGCTCCCAGACCGATCCACATCAACCGTAAGGAAACAAGACCAAAGTCTAGGTGCAATCAGAGAACTTTTTCGCGGTACACAGAATGGGTCACAAAGCTCACTTGGGATCTGCACCCGGTGGTGGGACCGGATTTTGCAGAATAGCAAAGCCGCCTGGGGGAGTGGCGCCAGGATATCTGCCTGGGGTGGGGGTATATGGCGGAGGAGGGACAGAGGCGGGATGTTGCGTGCTGTATGACTATGACCAATACATTATTAGCACAAGAAGAGAGACGGTGGGAGACTCACGTTGGCCGATGACAGCATTATGGTAGGTGGTTTCTTGGGAGCTTGGGGGGTGAGTTGGATTGGGATGATTTTGCATTGGTGAGGACGAGATATAAAGAGAGGAACGGCACAGCAAACACATCCCAGGGAATGTGGGATTCGAGGCTGTGGTGGTTGATAAGGCCGGTCGGAGTTCAAACGTCGGTGACCTGTTCGTCGCCCACACTCACGATGAGCCTTCACAAGCACGTCGACGCAAAGTCACTATCCCCTCGTCGCCTGCTTCCTCCCACGACTACCGACCGGTCCATTGCAGACCGAGTGACGATCGAGGTGCTCCCTGACAACGTCCTCGTTGAGATATTTGATCTCTATGTAAATCACCGGAACGCACCGGTAAATGAATGGCACACACTGATCCATGTGTGTCGAAGGTGGCGGCACCTCATCTTTGTATCGCCACGTCGGCTGGGCCTCCAGCTTGAGTACCGAGGAAACCGACCGAGGACGGTCTTGTTCGGTGGTTTTCCTGCCCTGCCACTCGTGATTACGCAATCGCGCTGGTACGCGTCCAACCGAGCGCTGTGTGTGGACAACATCGTTTCCATCTTGGTCTCGGAGGAGCACCTCGATCGCATATTCAAACTCGACCTCTGGAATGTCCCAAGTCTGCATTGGGAAAGAATCGCGGTGGCAATGCAGAAACCATTCCCCCAGCTGACGTTTCTGCAACTTGGATCGAAAGGCGGCGAAATTTCGGCCCTGTCCGATTCATTCCTGGGCGGATCGGCTCCGCTTCTGCGCTCACTTCGGTTGTTTGGCATTCCCTTCCCGGCGATGCACAGGCTTGTTTCGTCCGCCAAGGACCTCGTCACGCTTCACCTTCGTGACATTCCCCATCGTGGTTACATTTCACCCCAGTCGATGGTCGATTCACTCTCCGCCTTGGCAAGGCTCGAAATCCTTTTCCTTTCCTTCCAATCCCCCCAGTCTCGCCCAGACCCCCCAACCCGTCGTCCCCCCCCGCTCGCCCCCTCCGTTCTCCCCGCTCTCACTTACTTTCGGTTCAGAGGTGTGAGCGAGTACTTAGAGGACATGTTCGTTCGCATGGATGCCCCTCTTCTCCACGACTTGCACATAGAATTCTTCATGGACCTCATCTTTGACGTCCCCCAACTTCACAGGTTCATCAGTCACCCAGAGGAGCTCAGGAAACTCCGTCAAGCAACCGTGAACTTTTCGAGACATTACGTTACCATCACTCTTTCCCACCGAAGAACGGCCGCTGGTCACGGGCAGTTCTGGTTACAAACCCGGTGCAGAGAGTCAGATTGGCTGCTTTCCTGCGTCGCCCAGGTCTGTCGTTCGTCCTTGCCCCCCTTGTCCGTTTTGGATCACCTTTACATCATGGATGATCGTTCTATACCACCACGTTGGAAAGACGTGGAGAGTACCCAATGGCTGGAACTACTAGACCCATTCACCGCCGTCAAGAACCTGTTTCTGACTGAGGATGTTGCTATACACTTCGGGCATGCCCTGCAACAGCTTGGTGCTCAAAGGGCCACAGCAGTCTTACCTGCATTACAAACCATTTTCCTAAAGGATTATAGGCCACAGGGACCAGTTCAAGGAGCCATTCGACAGTTTGTCTCTGCAAGACAGTCTTCTCGTCACCCTGTCGCCATCCGTCGTTGGGAGGAATAACCCGAGCAGTGGGTGCATCGGGGTTCGTGACTGGTAAGTTTACCTTTCCGTTACGGTCCATTCATGTCATGTTTGATTCCATCGACTGACCGCGTGTCATTCTGTATTACTCCTCGCTATTTGACTCTCGACAGTCCTAATTCGTCTTTGTATCATATTTGAACCCCATATGCGTTCGACACCCGTCCTAGTTGGACTGTCGTCTCAACGTTACGTGAAATTCGACGCTTCGTGCTGAACAAAGGTAACGCGATGCACGCCACCTTTTTGACCCCATCGGCATCCCGCGTCTCTTCCGGCATTCCAGTACTGGCTGTGACACATCAGCAAGCATATGGAGGGTAGCGAAGATTGTCAAACTCCGTGGAAAAACGACGATGAAGATTTAAGATCATCTCGGGCAAAGTTGCATCTGGATTACAGTACAGTCGAATGACACTTTAATGTACACGTCTCATCCCTCCCCTTCAACAATTCTGTCCTACCCAGAAGCTTCATACGATGGATCGTTTGATATCGAGCTCATACAAAGTCATGGTAAGGTTAGAACAGTTTGCAAAAACCTTTCATAGTCGACTTGGATCCAACCATCGCGATCAGTGTCGAGCGCGGCAAATGACTCGGTGATTTGCTTCACGACAACGCATGCGCGTACGAAGCGGTCAAACGTGATTCCAGGCTGAGCGGTTTGGTAACCGCCCGTCTGTGGGGCGGATGCTGTTACATCTAAGCTCAGTAAGCGGAGAGGACAGATCATGCTCTAAACACCGTACCATATTTCCGCTGCAATAGGTTTAAGAGCTGAGGGGAGAGTTTGTAGCCAAACTGGTTCAGTGCGTTTTGCAGCTCGTTTCCATCGATCGTGCCAGATCTGTCGCGGTCGAAATGGAGAAACACGCCCTGCCAGTCCTGAGCGCCTTTGTGAGACAGTCACATTTTACGAACAGAGCAAGAGGAAGGTACCTTGATGTACTTCCATAGACCAGAAAACTTGGAATAGATTAGACCCCGGGGACACCGGAAGGGGATGGGTCATGGACATTCACCTCGTTGAAGCCAATCGTGCCGCTCCGGTCAACATCCTGTGTATGCGCATGAAAAGTGGGCAGGCTCTGGGGTGAATGAAGCCACGGACAAAAATGTTCATAAGAAGCTTGATGGTATCAAGATCGAAGGCTACAGAACGTCCCCCGTCAACGAACGTGATGAATGTCGCAAGGGCAAGCACGCAGGTACGCACGGGTCCAATCTCCATTCATCAGAGCCACCTCTGACGTAGGTAGGATAAGTTTGCCCATCGACGCTTCACAGGCGCTCGTGGTACTCACGGAGCTCAGCCATGGATAGGGTCCCCGATCGATCCTTGTCGAGCGAGGTGAAACACGTCCAGAGGCTGGAATACGATGCAAAGTTCCACGTCGTTAGAGTGCGTGCCGGGCCACCACATAACACGCCCCACGTACAAGGGGTCGGCACCGGGAGGTGGGCCATATGAGGAGCGTTCTTGATAGGGAGGGGGAGCGCGCTGTGCGAACGAGTCGGCATCGTGCGGCCGAATGACGGGTGCTGGCACATACCGTACCGCCGTAAGACATGAAAGCGATGATTCGGAGAGTAGGGGCGATGTGAAGGTCAACGTGGGGGGAGGGTGGTCGTGGGGTAATTATTTTCTGTGGCTTGCTGTGCAACAACTGCCACAGGAACACAGCCTTGCGGCTGCTACAGCCCTTCCCGATAACTCGTGCAACGCGGTTCCATCCTTCCCGAGCGCTGAGCCGGGCATTCAAACGCATATCCAGCACTTTGTGCGTCCATCATCCCGATAGTTCCCGACACATGGTGAACTTGAAAGCTGTAGTCACTTGGCTGCCGTATGGTATCGGCAGCAGCCCTTCTACAACATGAATTCGGTCGTCAGCCTGCTTGCTGTCGTTTAAGCTGGGCGCTACGCCACGCTCAATTGTGCACACGATCACGAGTTCCCTGGGTGTGTTCAATGTCATCGTCAGCGTCAATTGCGCAGTCTGCGCTCACCCAAAACTTCTGACGATGTCTGAATCTTCAGCGATCTCGGTTGAAGAGCCTCTCAGCGGAACACTCATTTCGAACCACCCTCATGCAGATATCATCCTTCGTTCTCGCGACTCTCATGAGTTTAAAGTGCCAAAAGTCTACATCGCCGACAGCTCTCCTGTCTTGGCCGAGTTGATACAAAACCGCTCTCATCCCATTGATGTCGCAACGTCGTTCCCTGTTGTCCGGCTTTCCGACAGTGGTGCCACCCTTTCGAACCTCCTCAGCTTCATCATCCCCATAACCCCCGATCTTCCATCAACTGTTGAAGATACCATGGTGCTTCTGTCAACAGCTCAAAGGTACGAGATGATCTTGGTTTTGACTCGTATCCGAGATCACCTTACCCATCAAAATCCGCCGCTCATTCGAGACGAGACCGCCTTCCACATTTATTCCCTCGCCAAGAAGCACAGCCTTCGTCAAGAGGCAGATCAGGCAGCGCGGTTCACATTGAGTTTCTCAATGTCCATAGAAATTTGGAATCCTCTGGAAAACTGGACATATTATCCGGCGCTCTCCTTTACGAACTCTGGGGATATTACCAGAAGGTCAGGGGATACCTTGCAAGCGACCTTTCCACGTTTATGACCCTCGGGGCGGGGGCGCGTATCAATTTTCGCTGCATCAAGCTCACCTCCTCTGATGTTCCGATATGGCTCAAAGACTATATCGATTCCATAGCAAGAAACCCTGCTCTCTTCACCTTATCTGAGTTTCACATGGCCTTGACGCGTCATGTGTCCTCGGGCCCTCGCCCATCTCGATATTGTCAATCTTGCTCCTCGATGAGTAGCAAGACGATAGATAACTTCTGGGCCGCCCTGTCAGATGTCTTTCATCGTAGTATCGAAAACTGTAAGAATCGCTATTGTAAACATGCTGCGTGATGACACCTTTCTCAGGTCGAAGCAGATTTACTCATAGAGAACGAAATGCGGTCGCGCCAGCGCCCCTCCAGCGATTCAACAACGACGGTATTGATTCCTCAGTCTCTAGACACGCACAATGCGGACGTAGTATTGCGATCGTCGGATGGCGTTCCCTTTTGTGTCCACAAATCCATACTATCCATGGCTTCCCCATTCTTTCGTGACATGTTCTCTCTCCCTCAACCCGCCGACAGCGAACGCGTTGATGGGCTTCCTGTGGTTCATTTGCCCGAGGAGGCGGAAGTGCTGCATCATCTCATCACCGTCTTATACCCAATTCCCTCCGTGATCCCCGACATCTATGAGAAGGCTTTGACGCTGCTCGCCGTTTCACAGAAATACGACATGGCCGCTATTCAATCCTCCATCCGAGCCGAGATGAAGAACAAGAACCTACATCCACTTACGGCAACCGCGACCTTCCGTGCATATGGCGTTGCAAGCGCGAAAGGGCTCACACCAGAGATGGAGAACGCAGCACGCCTCACGTTGGACTTTCCCATGTCGTTCGAATCGATGGGGGATGCGTTGTCCACTTTCGGAGGGTGGGCACTGCGTGACCTTGCCCGTTTTCGCAAGCGCTGTCGAGACAGCCTTGTATCATGCCTCGAGTCGCTTCTCGATACCCGCCTTCCGCCGATAGATATCTGGGTTGGTTGCCACAATACCGCCTCGGACGCTGTTCCCTGGTGGTTACAGACGATTCTACTAGAACATTTAAAGAGGTTGCAGTCCCCGTATGCGAACGGACTCCTCAAGCCTTCATTTCTTCGAGCGGAATACCTGGCTGCTCTTCAATCACATATCAGTCAAGGCGGCTGCGCCTTTTGCTCGAAAGCGCACATTATGCATGGGGAGACTTTCTGTACGCAGGTTGAGAAGAAGTTGTCAAAAGCGCTGGACATGGTGAGTCTTCAGACATCCCTTAATGCGCACTCTAGGAGACTTTGTATTTCTTCCCGGTAGGTTAGCTTCAACCTTGAATCGGACCCGGAGACAGCCCCCCGACGCGATATTGACTGAATGGTCGACAATTATGGCTGGTGAAGGAGAGGTGGCATACGAGAAGTTCTAGCGGCACACTACCATATTCTGTATTTACTTGGAGTCTTATTTAATGCCCGTGGGGCAGGCACCAGACGCTCAAAGTTGACTCCGTCTCTGACTCGTCGACTACTAAGACTCTCGGAGAGCCTGGGGGGGGTTGTGCAGCCCAAATAAAAGGAAAAGGTGATTCTGAGGAAAACCTGAGTGAGAGACCTGTTATCCGAGTAGGCGCTCGTTTCAACAAGCTGATGCGACGGAAGGAATCATGCGAAGCCCTGCCCAGCGTGACCCTGAATTTGCGAACAGAGCGATCACCACAATATAAGGCCAAGGCCTACCGTTACAATTCTCTCAAGCTGCCCTTCACATACCAGTCTTCATCCCTCGACAACTTTTTAGAATCCATATTCCAACGCACAACCACAAGTAACAATGCGCATCTCTGTTTTTGGCCGAGATCCTGCCTGGCCATTGGCATTGCTCCATTTTCGGGTACGCCAGCCTCTTCAAGTCCTCCTGCTTCGTTGAAGTTGACCCTACCTTGCAGCAGCAGAAAGAAAGTGTACCCCTGGCCAGTGGCGACGGACCCACTCAGCAAATGATCGAATCGAGTGAGAGAGGAGGGACCACGGCTGTTTGGAGCACGACGACGACTGTTGCGATCACTGAGCGGTTGAAACAGAATTGGGAAGAGTCGGAGCTGGGGCCGCCGTTGAAGGCAACGATCTTTTTTTGTCAACCCATTTGTGAAGGAGCCGAAGCCCCCCACGGGGAAGCCTCGAGCTGAGCTGCCCCCTTGAGTGAGCGAGGATCTCGTTGGCGCGGGTCACGCCCTTACCCCTCGGATCTCCATAGCATTATGGAACGCTCCGTGACATCTGTCCTGCTGTCGAACAGCCCGCTGGTCAGCCTCGTGGTAGTAGTGATATGAGGGATGAGGAACCCAATGGTGTGTCGTTTTCTCACGAGACCAGCCGTTTCCTCTGCCCTTCACAGTGGTCTGTACTGTGCCTCGAACTACTTGCAGCAGACAAAGGAGATAGAGATGCGTTCACTCTTTACATTACAGTACCCGCTGGACTGTGTTTCAAGAAATATACCGTTGGCCCTCCGAGGGGTACTATCTCGATCCCAAGTTCGTTCCACCTCAAGCTTCGAGTCTGAGCGACTCGGCGGGAGACGACAACTTCGCTGGTTTGTATCCAACCTCAACTTCGACCTCATCGGCCACGTCCTTCTTCAGTGACCATTCGTACGTCGCCTGCCCATCAGACCGTCCCGGGCCAACGTCCGACCTTGCTCACACCCCACGCTGCATTTTCCCGCATCAGGTATTCGTTTTACTGGGACAACAGCTTAAGACCGGTGTAACTATTCCGGACGTCTTACCCTATGAGGGAATACATCGGGAATGGGTCAGTCAAGTGCGTCTCAATATCGCGCATCCCCATGACACACCTGAAGTGTACCACACCACGGTCGTTGGATAAATTATTCTCCACCATACTCTTATCTGGCTATTCACACCTCCAGGATGAGTCGCGTCGGGGTCTTTCCTGGGGAGTCGATCAGTCTCGACTGCTGGTATATGCTTCGGGGTAGCTGACCGTTGATCTCTGGAGCTTGATCCATTTTGAAATGAACAGCATCTCCAACGACACAACTGAATTCCGAAGAAAATTTCCACGCTTGGAAATCTTCTATCGCTCTCTACCAATCTAACCGCGATCGACTCCTCTTTACCCCTCGTGGCGCAACACCGACCTCCTTCTCCATGTCGGCGTCCATCTCGGAACCCATGCTGACCCTTATCTCTGCATTGACCGGCCCCTCATCTTCGGCATCTGTCAAACTCTTGATAATCCGCTCGAACCACTCCTGCGTAAACTGATACTCGGGAAGATACCAGGTCTCCGAATCGGGCAGCTCGTCTAGCGTCAAACCACCAGCTAGCACCTCTGGTGGAGGCCAGTCAAGTGCTCTGGGCCGAGGCGGGGTCTGTTCTTGCGCCATCGCGGAGCCCGCCAACTTCTCTATCTCCTTTGGACTTGCGCCAGGTGCTCATGTCGGAGCTGGGGCACGGGCTAGACGTGGGACTTTGTCCGTGCTCTGTGAGGCGCCGTGCGACATTCATATAATGCTCGAATATCACATCTGGCGAGATTTCTTCCTGCGGAATGCAGACGCGCGTCGAGAGTCAGCCGGCCATGTTTGTGAAGCATTTGAGGATGTGGATAGAGAAAATGACAATGACCTTTTCCCCGGCGGTCTGGACAATCTCGCAGGGGCGCCACGGCGTGGGTGGCGTGC
Source organism: Russula earlei (assembly GCA_025769875.1). Taxonomy (NCBI): domain Eukaryota; kingdom Fungi; phylum Basidiomycota; class Agaricomycetes; order Russulales; family Russulaceae; genus Russula; species Russula earlei. The sequence goes on along the minus strand of JAGFNK010000113.1, from coordinate 66,788 downwards.
TGCTCCAGCTGCCGCTATCACTGCTGCTACTTGCTGGACGGCTCAGAGCATAGCCGTAAATGGATGCTGGGCTCAACAGGTCGCTGGGCGACCGGAGACTTATAGCTTCGTTGTTGCCGATTGCGGTACAAGGAACGCCGGGCAGGTGACAGGGCGATGCACGACTGCTGATTCCTGGAGAAGGCGTTCTTGTGGTTGCTGTCATCAGGAAATGGAGTAAACGAGAAGGACGATGAAACGGGTGGTATTTGGCGTTGTGAAGGGCAGCCTGACTGGCTGCTTTTAAATCGCGCCTGCGAGGCGAGACAGGGCGATAGTAAGAAATTTTCGCAGCCAGTCAGGAACATAATTGAAGTTCTGAGCGTTGCCAGGTGTCTGCACACACAACAAAGGACGAACGAGTCATCTGCGCCTATCGATGGTTGCAGAATGGCCACTCTGCACATACCTTTGATGGTAATCCCTTTGAACTGCCTCGTGTTTGCAGGCAGGACAATGGGGCCGATAGCTACCCAAAATGGAAAAACAATAAGGTGAGGTGTTCCATCTTTGACGCCGAACCAAAAAATGTCACAAAGGGCTTCATTTCAAGCTCTGAATTGTGGCTTCGTTGTTCCAGATGATGGTCATCCCACGGAGCAAATAGCGAGGAGATGAGACAAAGAGAGCGCAGGTCAAACTGTTAACAAAGCAAGGTCGGATAGGAAAGAGAGAAGACGGAGAAGGTGCGGAAACGTAAATGGAATAGAATTAGGGCAAAACGAACGGAACAAACGGGAAATAACAGAATGGAACAGCACAAATCGAGAAGGCGGAGATGTAATACAGTAGGATAAAAGTATTGATGCGAAGAGTATCGCGGGTGCGTGGTGTGCGTTGTAGAATATGTATATGTGTCGTGTGGGTGGGATTGTGGGGTACAGATATGCAGAGGCCCAAGGATAGATATTGCAGTGCCCAGAACAAATATGGGTTGGGTATGAAGGGGAGTCGGAAAAGCAAGGATCCGGATGAAGAAATGGAACAAGGGATGACAGGTCGTGACAACAGTATGAAAGTTCCATGCGAGTCGCAGGTGTGTCATCGGATGAGCCGTCCGTAGTCAAGCTGGCTCTCACGACGGGCCTCGCCACCATCGCGCTTAGGAAATGCATTCCAAAAGCGGAGAGTTTCGTCCCCGGCGCCAGTGACGATTGTCTCGCCGTCAGGGCTCATCGCAAGGTAAAGGACGCGACTCGTGTGTCCGGTCAACGACGCGACCATGTCCAACGACGGGTACTTCCAAATGCAGATCTGGTTCTGGGCTGCGGTCGAGGAGTAGCCGTGCGTCGAGACGATCTCATGAGAAGTAAGAGACCAGGTGAGGTTGCAGACCTATATAGGCGGGGCCGTGCCCTCACGCATCTTAGCATCCACGTCTTCCACCAAGCCGTCAATCGCACCTGACTGCCCGTATCCAGCTCACTCAGCATGCTCCCGAATTGCACGTTCCAAAATCGTATGTGCTTATCCTGCGTCCCTCCACCCGTTGCAAGGACGCCAGGCACATGTGGATCCCACGCAAGTGCCTTGACCGCGGCCGTGTGCTCATGGAATTTCCATAGCGGGGAGTCGCCTGAGGGCAGGGGTGCGGCGGCGCTCGTGCTACTCCCACCGTCCTCGGCATTGCTTGCACCGCTCCGCGTTGCTGGTCGTCGGGAACTGCGCAAATCCCATATACAAACCTTGTTGTCATTACCCCCACTTGCAAGTAGGCCACCGTGTGCGGCGCCGTCTGCGTTCCAGCGCAAGCCACACACTTCCTGGCGGTGGCCTGCACTTTTCCGAAATGGTCGCGTGTCCGGTTCCCGCACATCTCGATGGTGAACCATACGATCACGCGAACCGGAGCTCAATACGTGTGCGTTCCATGCGAGTGCACCTATTCGTTGTGAGTGCGCTTGTTGATAAGTCCGTTGCAGCTGTAATGTATGCGCGTCGTAAATATGAAGTCGCCCACTGAGAGTGCCCACAGCGAGGGTTGACCCTTTCTGTACCCATGAGACAGAAGAGGCCATGTCGTTTGTGCTTGTCAGGTCACAAAGTTTCGACACTGCGGCAGTGTGTGCCGTCCAGAGGTAGACGGAGGAACCGAGACCAACACCGAGAACGTTTGTGCTCGACCAGTCGACTAAATTGAGATAAAAGTCGTCGGCCAATTCGGGTGCATCGAGCACCCGATATGGCGTCTTGGAGACATTACGTAGCTGCCGTCGTGGACTCTCGAGTATCTGGCGGCTTTCTTCGCGCACAGGGCTCATAGAGTAAGCCTCGTCGGTTGGAATATCCAAGCGTCGCGTTGGGGTAGAAGGGTTGGAGCCAGAGGGAGAGTTGTAGGAAAACAGTCGACGTCGACTCGGGGTAGAAGGGGCTGTAGTGGCGTTAGACGAAGACGCACTTGGACGAACTGGGGAGACCGGCCGGCGAGGAGAGGGAGGTGTGACCTCTGTATGGAGTATGGATGTGAAAATCGCATTTGCTTGTTCTGTCGTGATCAGCCGTTAGCACATGAAGATACAGAGCGCATATACATCGGAACGCTTAAGAAAGTGACGTTGCGTCTATCTGCAAGAACGTAAAATGGATCGACAGCGCTTTCTTCGGCTTGGATGAAGCGCGCAATTGAAGTTATGAAATGAAATTCGGGGCCACAAGGGGGCTGATGGGATGTACCCGGCCCGTTACTCCCGGTCGAAAGAAGAAGCAGAGGACAATGGGGTGTATATGGATGCAGGAGGGTATAGGTAGGGGTGAGATGGGCTCGAATAATGATAATACAACCCACTAGTTGGGGTTGGGATCGGTAGCGCGACGGGATATGGGACAATATGGAAGCATAGAACGCTCACCTTTAGCCGCATCTGATTCCGTAGGGACGGCCCTGTTTCGTGAGGGGGTCGATGGCCCGCTCTCCCCCATGAGATTGTAGGATGTTCGCAGGTCTCCGGCGTCGCGAGACGGCACGAAACGGTCACCATAGTCCTTGTGTAGTCGGTGTAGCTCCGCTGGAGACTCCGGTTCACCGCTTTCGCTCGTACTTGGTATAGATGAGTCGAGGGAAGGGGTGGATGCTGGCGCAACACCAAAGACAGGGTTTGTACGTGGCCGACTGCGACGGGGGCCTTCTTCATCGGGGTCTTGCTGAGTCGCCCGGAGGCGTTTGCCAAATGGCGAGTTCTTGAGGCCGGACATTGTCTGCTGTGTCGAATACAGAAAACCGGTCGAGAGATATAGAGTGGGGTTCCGAAACCGAGGGAACCGGGAGTCCTTGTTGATAGCGATATTGAGAAAGCAAGAGCCTATTTGTCTGCTCGCATAGATGAAGTATAAGCCTACAAGCGTTCAGAGAGCGGGGCCGGTCTAGGACGAGAGCGCTATCCGATTTTGACTTGGGGCTCGGACAGGACGCGAGACGGGTTGAACGAACGAACGAACGATAGAATTCGACGCGACGACGCGCGACAGACGCGGCGGCTCTATTATGTCATCAATCGCACTATCTCCGCTCTTAGAAACTACCAATGGATTTCACTCATTTTTTTGTTGTTGAACATATAGAGTTTACGACAGCATTGTATATTTAGCAAGAGTTCGCATGAGAGAGAGAGAGAGACAAGGTCCTTTTTGTTCAAGGGGTTTCCCAATTGTTGAAGAGATTCACACGGCATTTTGCGAGACATTCCAGTCGGAGACCGAAACCGACGAGTACCCACGGATAGCGCGTTGGCTGCTTGAGACCAGTACGAATGCTCACCGAGCTATGAATGTACGTTAAACTCTGCCATCCACCGCTAATTTGTGCGCTCTGACGTCGTTTAGAACCTCTTAAGGACCCTGGCCAACAGCCAGGCAAAGCTGTCCATTCCTGACGCTGATTTCAAGCGTCTCCTCCAGGTGGTCAAGGACAGCCGCGTGAGTCGAATTCAATCGTACCTGACGCCGTGACCGCTTACACTTGCGGCATCTAGCAGAAACAGCCTCACGATGCAAAACTAGTAGATCCATTCTATGATGCTCTTGAAGACTTGCTTCACGACCTGCGTTCCGTTACAATGGTTCGTCCCGCTGTTCCGAACTATCAGCGTGCTTCACTGACCTCGTCCGTTTCGTTAGGATAACCATGATGCTGACGCCTTCATCAAACCTGTATCCCGGGTGGATGTACCAGATTATTATGACTGTACGTTTCTGTTGAGTCGACGCCTTCCAGTCACTATGTAACCGTCAACACCCCACATTAGACATAACGAATCCGATGGACTTCCAGACGATGCTGAAGAAAGTTAAGCAGAAGCAGTACAAGTCTAAGAAGGACTTCAAGGATGACCTTGATCTTATCTGGTCGAACTGCTTCCAATACAATGCCACGGAGGTGGGTCACTTGGCAGCTCACCCAATCCCGCTACAGTGACGACAATGCTTAGAACCATCCGCTCCGTCTCTGCGCTGCCCGCCTCAAAGCGAAGGCCGAACACCTCCTTAAATACATAACTGATCGAAAGGAGCGTGCTGACCCTAGCGTTCCCGTCGATATCTCTGTCCCGATGTCTGGGCGTCGCGCTCCATCTCATCCACCGGCCAAGTTGAACGGTATAAATGGTCATGTGCATACATTATCGTCATTACCTTCCCGCCCCCCAAGTAGCAATGACTCGAGAACGGTCCGTCGGCTCACTCCCGCTCTTACTCCCCCACGACGTGTACGCGGTCAATCTTTCGAAGAATCCCCTGCCATCGTGCGGACAGCCGAAGGGATGGCTGCTATCCTTGAGCTTGAGCGATCCCTTGATGCTGTCCTATCAGTACCTGGGCCATCTCGTCATGCAGAGGCTCTCGATGAGCTATTACGCTCTTACATCGGCGAATCAGATTCCGATGCAGATGGTGAGGCCGACAGTGACGGTGAGGGGATCGCATTAGATGGTGCTACAGGTGACAAGCGCAAGTTGTTCGTATTCAGCTGGTGATATAAGTCTGTCAAATCTGATAATGTCGTTGCAGAAATGGTATATGTGACTCCCGCATTTCCAAGCGCCCCCGCCTCTCCGTGCCTCCTGCTTCGGACACCATCGAGCTCTGGTGGGACGCACAGTCGTCTGATGCCTTCATTGCGAACACTCTCCCTCCCCTTCCGTCCCTTGCAGCCTCAGGACCCGCTCCTCATGTTCCCCCGCCTAAATCGCAAAATCAACCCGCCAGCCATGCAAAGACAAAGAAGCGCAAAAAACGCCCGCCAAAGCCTCCCTCTCCACGCCCGCGCTCGTTGCTGGCGATGATGAATGCGAATATTAGCACCCAGCGGCGCCTGCGACGCACTCATGCTAAATTTGTTGCAATTAGCGCTGCGGCGGCAGCGGCAAATAGCGGGGGCGGAGAGGATGGCGAAGGCGGTGACCCGCCTACTGCTGGACCACCGGCAGGGACTGCAAGCGATATTGACGGGCTCGATGATACTGAGGCCGACGCTGTTGACGAGCGACCATGGCCTGTTCCGCGACTGAGCCGGAAATCAGTACTAGAAGGGACAGTTGATGTGAAGGCAGACATTGGTGAACTGGCAACAGAGAAGTGCATACAATGGGTGAACCGGAAAATATTGGAACATGTCGGGTTCCAAGGTGCGTTCGTATCCTTCTGAGCCATATGAACCATGGTCAAAGAGACGTGTATGCACAGGGTCATCACAATTGGCTCTGGATGTGCTGTCAGGGATTACAGTAGAGTACCTGTCGAATGTTGGGCGCACGTTCCGCTTCTATCTCGACAAGTATTCAAATATGATGACTTCTGAGGTACGTCAACGCATCAGCTCCCTCGCACCACTCAAAATGACTTATACTTTCCTGTAGGAAATCATCCTGCATTCTCTCTTCGAGAGTGGCGTGTCCCGAATACAGGGCTTGGAGAAATATATTACGGACGATGTCGTGAGACATGGGAACCGCCTGAACGAGCTGGAGAAGAAGATCACGAACGTTTATCAGGAATTTACGAGCACCGAGGCTATTGACGACGAGGCACTCTTCGCTAACGAGGATGATGAGGAAGAGGAAAGTGCATTTGTCATGTACGTAATGCGCCGCTCTCAACTTTGGGATGCAACGCTGATGATCGCACAGGGGCCAATTCACGGACGATATCGGCGAGGATTTCCTGGGTCTACGCGAGCTCGGTATCGCTGCGGAGTTCGGTCTCTCCTCTCTCTCGATTCCTAAACGCCTCCTCAAGGGCAAGAGGAATGCAAAAGGCCCAAACGCAGCGTATGGACGACCCTTCCTTCACCTACTTATACTCATATCATACTCACGCGCCCTTCTTCCTGTAGCACAAAGTCCGCCGAACCTCCCCCGCCATACCCCCCACCACAGCCGTTCGTTTCACTTACCTCCGAGAGCGTCAAAAGTCAGGTCGGTTTGCTTCGTGGTTATTTCGAGCACCGTCTCGCGAGTGCGGGACTCGATGCGCTCCCAGACGATCCGCCAAATCCCACGCAGGCGAAGCTGGGACCGCTTGGACAGGTGATTCGCCCCAGCAGTGCAGCGATGGCCGCCGCCGCGGGCTCAAAAAAGAAAACAAAGCCGAAAGATGCGGCAGCTGCAACGTCGGCGTCGGCCACGGCAACGATGGCACCGGCATCAGCACCAGCACTGGGAGCCGTAGGCACTTCCACAGCGACTGCAGTAACCGGGGTAGCAGCGGGTGTCATGACGGGAGTAGTTGCCAGTGTGGTCCAACCAACGACAGCCGTGCTAAGCAGCGCTGGCCTGGTGAGTCCGTTAGGGGCAGCGGCGTCGACCGTCACGTCGGCCACGTCCACGGTCGCAGGTGTGATTTCGGCTGGCGAGCTGCAGGCGCAAGCGCAGACACCCAAGAAGAAAAAGGCTACCCCTGGGGTTGGCACTGGTGGTACCGGTACGGGAGGCACAGCGGCCGGAACTGGTGGGGTCTCCGGTGGTGGTGGTCCGAGCAAGAAGCGCGGACGGCCTCCAGAGGGTCTACCACCTGTCGTCGTAGCTAGCGCGTGATAGGGAGGTGGCGATTATTTTTGCGTAGTAACTTATTGCCGTCAATTCTTTCTGTACATACTTGACATTCTAGTGTAGATGCGCTTCGGCGCTGCGGATCTATGTACGCAATCGCATTGCGGATTCCATCAGCGTTGGGCACATCATAGAGATTATCGTGACGTTCTTGTGACATTCGTGTCAGTCACATGTGACGGATCGCGTCTTGGGCACGTCCAAAGTTGCCACGAACTCGCCATGCCCTCAGACACGGAGAAACCGTCTCCAGAGCTTATGCTCGCCTTCTATCGTCGACTCTACCCCTTCAAATCCGTGTTCAAATGGCTAAACCACGAGCACACCCCCAGCCGCCTCTTCACCCACCGCGAGATCTCGTTCACGCTCCAAAACGACGTGTATATGCGTTACAACTCGTTTACTACCGCGGATGAATTTAAGAAGCAGACTTGCGCGTTGAACCCAACCCGTTTTGAGATCGGCCCTGTCTACACTGCGCGAGTGCGTGTCCGATCTCGTCATAGCTGGATCTCCGTCCTGATGCGACACGAATGTCGTTTCAAAGCCTCGCGACAAGAAGACTGTGCGACCGGGCGCGTTCACTCCAGTTCAAAGAGAGCTCGTGTTTGATATCGATATGACTGACTACGACGGGATCCGAACGTGCTGTTCTGGTGCGGACATCTGCAAACGCTGCTGGGGTTTCATCGGTGTTGCGGTTCGTGTGCTCGACGGAGCCATCCGGCAGCAGTTTGGCTACAAGCATCTGCTCTGGGTTTACTCGGGTCGTCGCGGGATTCATCTTTGGATATCGGACAGGGAGGCTATGGTATTGACAGATGATCAACGGAGGTCCCTCGTTAACTTCCTGATGGTGATACAAGGAGGCAAGGAGATGCACAAGAAGGTCAACGTGCGCCCTATGGTCAAGGGTCGGCCATCTGTCCTCCCCCCGTCGATCCAGTAAGGGACTTTTCTGCACAAGTAGGAAACGTTATGTTAAAGTTGTACGCCAGGCAAGCCCTCGACCAACTTGTCGGACCTTTTGGAGACCTCGTGCTGCAGGATCAGGACTGTTTCAGGAGGGAAGAAGGTTGGAAAGAACTTCTGAAGCTGATTCCAGATTCCAAAATCGTTGCGAACCTTGAAAAGAAGTGGGCATCTTCGGAGGATCGCCCTTCAGATGACAAATGGTCCGATCTCAGGGATGCCATCTCGGCGGCTTACTCCCCGGACGACAGGGTAACCTGCGCTCAACTCAGGTTGTGTCCCTCACTGACGTGGTTACCTGTCAAAGGCACCGATGAAGCGTGCTATTGAAGACATCGTTCTTCAATACACATATCCCCGGATTGACGCAGAAGTGTCGAAGCACCGAAACCATTTGCTGAAGGCGCCGTTTTGCGTACATCCCAAGACCGGTCGCATCTGTGTTCCCCTCGATCCGGAAAGAATAGACGAGTTTGACCCAGACCTTGTCCCGACGGTCGGGCAGCTTTTGGGGGAACTCGACGCGGCGACATCCGAGCCCACTGAAGGAGAACACTCGGGTCTGTTACCCCCTCTCACGACCCTCAGTCAGGTCCCGTTGACGCCCTTCTATGTCCTCAGATTGGGAAAAGACCTCGTTGAAGCCTTACGTTGACATGTTGGAGAAACACGCCTTAGGTCTGATGAGCGTGGTTCGGAAGGACAGGATCACAAGCGGTGAGTGTTGCGAGTGTCGGAACTGGTTTCGCACTGATATTCTGGGAATCAGACATGACATGGTAGAGTTCAAACGTAAGGATTGAGCCTCAGACGATGCCCGGCAACGGCGAGAGGGCAATGACGGGACAAGAGAGAGGGAAAACTTCGAACCCCGGAAGGCAAGACGGCTCGTCGGTTCGGTTCAGCGTCGAGGGAATGAGGCTCAAACGCAGATTAGAGACGTTCGAGGTAAAGACGTGGGGCGATTCTCCCTTCATTGTTACATACCGAGTTTACATACACAATTGCGCCCTCGAAGGGTAGCAAGAAATGTCCGATGCCAAAGACAGCGAGAAGAGGGAGAAGTGTCGGTCAGTAAAACAACATTGTCCGGCATCCGAGTTGTTACTACAGGAGAAGGTGACATGAGAACTCAAGTTTGGAGAGACGCGTTGTGACGTGTGACGTGTGAGAACGAGTGATGTCATCCAATCACCGTTGTGTCTGGGTCTGAATATTCATCATCCCGACCAACGTCCTCCTCTGCTCAACAACACATGGCGTCCACCAGCGGCTCTCATTGGAGGCTATTCTGCCAAGCTGTAGATCATGAAAACCAATGCCTCGGGTCCATTTTTCTTGTCCATATTCACCCAAGCGCCTATATTTATAGTCTCCAGGAAGAAATCTTCAGCAAGCTGTCCACACGTCCCAATGCCCCACTCGATTTGGAGCTCTGGAAAATGTCTACACCTCTGTACGCAAGGACCAGGGGCTCTGTGTACAAAAAAGCTCTCGGCGATATCAAGTTTCCAGATCTTGATCTTGATTCAGATGAAAATATGGATAACGTTCAGGAGGTGAAGCATCTCCACCCAGTCGGAAAGATATCACAGTTTTGGGACGAAGAGCCTCCGGAAGATTGTGTACACGTCGTCGTGCGGGTTCCGCTTGTGAATGGTACGTCGTGATGTGCCGTTATTATCAGACCGTATCAAACCGTCTCTTCGCAAGAAACAGTCCTTGGCAAGAGATCCCGTCCCGTTGACGATCTAGATTCAGTCCTGAATTCCAAACTCGTCAACTCCACACCTTCTATCATCAGCAGAACTCCCGATTACATGTCACTTCAGCAGATTCCAAGTGAAAAAATCTTAGACAACCGTCCTACGCCTGATCTGGTTCCCCCTGTTTCCCTCCTATATGATGGCTTTGGCCACTTCACGGATACTTTTAGGCGTGGGAAGCTGGATACGTTGGAGCGGGACCTGGAATTGGCCGTCCAATCTTTCGCCGAAAAAATGACTGATTTTTACCGCGATGAGGCCGACAGGCGGGAGGAGGGCGTATATGCTTTGAATGAAATTTTTTCCCTCCGTGGCGGTGGTTATAACGAACGTTTGGCCGATGGCAATGCGACCATCTCCGTGTTGGATGACACCATTGTCCCTGTCCCTGACCGTCCGTATGGTTACTATGATGGGCCACACGGAGCAGCATCCTGCGTCGTTGTGTTCAAAAACGAGTTCATTGACTTCACGGAGGTGCCTTACGTCGAGCTCACTGCCTACGTCGCCCAATCACATGCCCAAGCAATAGAACGTCACCGAGAAGTGTTTAATGGTTGGAGGGTTCCATGCCTTGGCCTGACAGTCCTTGGTAAGCTGAATATTCCTCGGTCTCCGGACGAGTCTGACTGACATGAACATTCCGCGAGGCCCATATGTCACGTTTTATGCGATAGTTTTCCTCCGCCAATGGCACGTTGTCAGCCTCACCCCTGGACTTTCGTGTGTCGAATCTGCATGCGATGGTAAGGATCGAAGGAGGCTCCTTGTTGCTTTTTTTGGGGCATTGGCTCTATTGCGTCAAATAGATGAAGATGCTGCACGCTTCATCAGGGATCCACCCACGATCGGACATGCAGACCGCAAATTTCCATATGTTTCAGCGCTGCCCAGGTATGGCACCCCTGGCAAGTTCCAATTTCGTATTCTTAGACGCCATCCCGACACGCAAGACGACCGCCTCCTGTACATTGCGGAAACTTCGGGCAAGGAAATCATCGTGAAGTTCACGCCTCGATACTCGATCGAACTGCACTCCTTTTGCGCCGAACGAGGACATGCACCAAGACTTCTCGGCCATAGGCAACTTCCAGGAGGAATGTTCGTTGTTGCTATGGAATATATCTCCAAATCTGTACACCCCTCTCAATCGCCGAACCTTACCCGTCTCTGCGATAAGTGGATGGGTGACCTGCGGACGCTTGTGGAAGCTTTCCACGACCATGGCTTGGTTCATGGAGACCTACGCGAGCCAAGCATACTTTGCGATGGAGAAAATGTGATTTTAATGGATTTTGACTTCGGCGGGAAGGTCGGGGAGGTATACTTTGCAACCGCGCAGATCTGTGACGAGTTGTTGGATGGACGAGACGAAAATGCTGATCCGTGGGTCACGAAGGATGATGACAAGCGGGTTTTGGAGTTTACGCTCAATACTTTAAAAACAAAATCAGCTCATATGTAAACTCTCATGTTTCGTATTGCGCAGGGGAATTAAAGAGAACAAGCACAAGCATGACCATCTGTGGAACGAGGTACTGCTATGTACTTGGGCTGATTTCTGGGGGCTTGACTAAAATTCGGCAGCATGAGCAGCAAGCAGCACCTGTCTGTCCTTCGATTTGCATTTCTCAGTCTGCCCCGCTGTCGCACGATGAAGTATTCGTGGCACTGTGCTTGTACTTGTCTCTAGCCTCGCCCCAACCACGTAGAAGTGGCAAGGAACATCGTCGTCAAAGCTCCCAAGGAGGTCTGCACCTTTATTGGCGGTACGCGTAAGCGAGTCCCAGTGGAAAGCACTAAAAGGGTTGTCAGTATTGTCCACCACAAAGTGATGAACGCAGTGGACTCGCTCACGTAGTACATGTCGCTCATGCCTTGTCGATATCACGGGGCACCCATATGCAGTTTTCCACTGAATCGAGCCGGTCCCCCATGTTTGTTTGCCTACGTGTTCCTCAGGCTCGTATCGAGTGAACGCAATGCTCAGCACAATGATGATTTGTTCCACCCTTCTCCTGAATCCCTAGAAAGTGCCGAATGAAAGAATCACAAGTCGTTCTTGTCGGTACACAAGAAGCCCTGATGAGCTAATAAAGGGCGATCCACCAACCAACGACTCGGACACTCCCAAGACCGTTTTTCAGCATCCGCTCTGAAAACCCTGTTGGGTGCCTCCTCGCTCAAACAAATTCCAGCGGCTATGAATAACGTGAGTTTAGTCACAGGGAACGTTCTATAAGCCACACGGGACACATGCCTGATTTCGTGCATCGCTTAGATTCTGCTCCAACGTGACACAGTATCTCTCCCCTTCGTGGGCGTGCACCGTCAAGCAGGAGAGACAGGCATCGGAACGGGGGCTATGCCTCCGAAGAGCTTCCAAATATTTCCGACGAATGCTCGAAGGTTTGATCAATGCATATGTAAAATACTGCTTCGCTTCAATTTCCAGCGTGAAAAAGTCACGCAACCACGAAGGAAGAGTGGGTTCAACAATCCCCTTTGGCGACTTTTTCGGGTGACAGCCAACCCAAATCTTTGATGGGCCACTAGAAGCATCGAGTAAAGATTCTAGGCATAAGACGATATTGTCTTGGCATCTCTTCCGGAAGCTTGCGAGCTCGCGCAATGCCGAACCCTGGAAGAAGGGTAAGTCATCCTCAAGGGTCTCGAACGTCAAAGGGTAATCGAGAGTGAGACGGGCAGCTGTTTCCATTTCGGGTGAGAGCCTGTCGCTAAAGGCAATAGCAAATGCACGGAACGGCCGGGCGTAAGGTGGTGTGAGCAACGCTCTACGGGCGACTTCTGCGCGGATGGAGGACTGGACGACAGGCATATTGTATTTCTGGGCAGCAGCGAGGAGGGCCAACACCCTTTCGTATGAGCGAGGTATCTCCGGAGAAATCGGGTACAACACGGTGATGAGAGCCCGTATTAATTCTGCATCCTCTGAGAAGCGCACCACAGGCAGCCCATCGATGAACTCAGAGTTGGAGGGCTGAGGGAGGGAAAACATATCTCTGAAGAATTGGGAGGAGGAGACAAGTATTGATTTGTGGACGCGGAAGGATACGAGATCGGATGATTGAATTACGATATTTGGATCGCTGACGTCTAAATTCTCGGGCAGAGGAGGAAGGGCCGTGGGCTCGCCAATACAATCATCGAAGATCGGAGGTTCTCTGGGACTGGGAATGGAGAAAAATGCCTCGGCCTGTAAGTGTTTGTATAACTGTTTCCCAACGTCGTTCACATATCCATCCTCACCATTTTCATATTCTCTTCGACGAAAGCAGTTACTGCAGTCCAGAACGTCTCAATCGTCTCTCCTGGTAGACTTTTGCAGGAGCATCCCCATCCCCCGCTGCTATTACCTGCGGCGCTGACGTGGCCCGCCAAGGCGATCTGAAACTTAATGGGGTCAAAGAATGAGGGGTCCTGGGCCATTAAGCGCATATAATCGTCGATCCATGTTGGTAGTCCGAATCCGTGAACTCCGCGTAAACAACGCAAGCCCATTAATGTGTCACGAGCACTGGATTGTGTAAATGCGTCGATGTTCGAGGTAAGGTAGGCTTGGACGCTCTGGTGATATCTCCAGAGTTCATAGAGATGATCACCGGGCATGACATCGAGCTTGCCTTCTAAATTCTCGATAGTCAGGGCGGACTTCAGTGTGACGCGGGCAGCCTGGACTGCTTCCCGATGGAGACCATACTTATATGCGAGAGAGTAAGCACGAAGGGCATTGTCTGGTCGGATGAGTGGATCTCGTAAAGCGATGCTGCCGCGAACATGGGTTAGCGCGGAGCTCATACCATACTTTTGAGCCACTGATAGAAGCTGCATGGTTTCCTCGAGGCCGTGGGGAAGAACGGGGGCCACAGGAAAAACGAAAGTGAGGAGGGAGGAAAGGATGGCGCCATTATCAGGCAACTGCAGAACCGGAAGTGGGGATTCACCACCGTTAGAAATGGCGGTATGTGAGGGCTGGGACATCGCTTGTATCCGTTTGCTGAGAATGGGAGAGCTATTGATGATATACAACTTCAATACTCGAAATTCTTGCAAGTCGCATGAACGAAGGATGATATCGGCGTCGGGGTAATCGAAAACCGTCTTTGAGGGTTCATCGTCCGGAATGGAACAAGTTGGAGTGTCCATGGGGCTACTGGAAAGGCCAGGGATCACCGTAGGATCGCCGGGGAGGCAGGGTTAAGGGCAACGATGGGCGTAAGGATCGCGTGACATATTGCGAGGGGGTATCATATGAGATACCACACATCTGCTGCGGATGCTGTAGATGAGGTCAAAGAGTGGATGATCACGAGACAGACAATATCAGGCTGTGCCTTGTTTGGAACGTGACCGTGGTTGTTCTCTCGACCGACCAGCCACGCGCAGCGGTAGTAGCTGTAGCTGGCTCGGAAGTTGACATCATGCTTGTATCCTCAAATCTCTTTCCAGACGGAACCAAAAGCAGTACCATGCACACTTTGGTGCTACGATATGGACCGAGGCACGTCTTGGTACTCCTACCTAAGACATATCAAGTGAGAAAAAGCCTTTGTAGACCTTGCGATTGTTGATCATCTCTAGGAACTATTGGCAATTACGTGCTCAGCCTTCGACGCAGCGCCTGGTACAACCTTCGTTTTCGAAACTAGTGACCTCGATATTTGCCAGGACGTCGCCGTTGAGATCCATCCGGCTACATGGGAAGCAATTGCTTTGACAGTGAGCACAGTCATCGTCAAGAATGAAGACGTGGCCTCTCATCAACGTAAGGGTCCTGGCCATTTTCTTCTCCAACCCAGAGTCCACTTACACCTCTGATATAATCTCAAGGTACAAGGGAAGACGGAGTCTCGAAGCTGCCTTATGCCCGAGGAAAATCCTCTGTCACCCCTAAGCGAGCGCATAGAGCCACCTCTGGATCTTCCAACAAAGTCGCGCGGTCTGAAAATGGCCTCGGCGCAGCTGCTACCAGCTATGATGACATTCAGGACACGTTACCGACCGATGATCTTGCCGAAGAAGAGCTTGCGTCCTACGACGACGACTTCGATGTCACGCCCGCGCCACGGAACGGCAAGGGCAAGTCGCGCTCCCGGATTGAATACGACGAGGAACCCGGGGATGGTGACGAAGATGGTTACATCGAGGCATTCCCCGTTGCGAAATTACCGGCCTCATACAGATCGCGAAACGCGGTCGAACCGTCTTTTTCTATCGTCCCTTCGCCACCGAAACGTGTCGCCGGCTCACCAAAAACCTTCCGGGGGCTCGAAAATGCTCGCGGATTGTTTTCGCCCGTTAAGGCCAGATCGGGACTTGTCAAATCTTCCCAGCCGTCTGCGTTTTCCGATGAGGACCAGGCGGAGAGTAAACCCTCCGCACTGGCGTTCACGAAAGTTAGCTCTGATGCGCCTCCACGTCCCGGAAGTCAGTCCCTCAGTCCGATCTAATTCGGCACGCGCGTGCTAATACCAGAGACAGCGTCCAACCCTACTCCGGTGAAGGAGACCGAGGACGATGGTTGGTCAATTGAATCATGAAGTTTGCTGGGATCGTGACCATGCATGTGTTGACAGGACCCACTACACAATCAAAGTCCAAGCCTCAGCTCAAACTGCAGGTCGCACCCTCTGCTCCTGCCCCCGCGCCGTTTAGCGACAAAATATTGATCTCGATCCGGCACCCGCCCACTGAGAAAGAAAACAAATTCAAAGTCAAGGCGACTCATACCGTCGGACGAGTCCTTTCCAGTGCATGTCTCGCCTTTGGGCTCGACGCTGAGGGGTCAGTCTCACCCCACGCTCTGAATCCTTTCTCCCTCATTCGGAAGGCTGACGTTTCCTCGTTACAAATTTGATAGTGCCTCGCTGATGCTCTGGGTGGAGGACGAGATGTGTCCGTGTGAAAACGAGGCGCCGATGGGCACCATTGCCACGGATGGCACGTTATTCTTCATCGAACTTGCAAAGTAGGACACACGTCACGCGTAGAGTACGACTGCAAAGTTTAATGTTACCTCATGATTATATCTTACGGCTCAGCCTATGTAGCTAAATGTTGATGTCTTATTAGTGGACAGGCGTGATGAAAGGACATGATTAACTAATACGAGTTTTTTTAATTATGAGCTTTTTTTCCCCGCCTGAACCCTCCGCATACCTACAACAAAAGGAAATATAAGTATTAAAATGGCTGTGAGGGGAATGAGCATAAGGTATTGGAGAGGGCAGTGGAGGTGGGCGGGATCATTCGGCCTTCGTTCTGGGGTGCGTCGGGTTGTCAGTAGAGCACGATTGCACACAAAAAGAAGTGAACTGCTATTCAGAAGGTAGCTACAATGCAGTAGGGAAGAGCTACAAGATGATGAAAGACAATCATACTTCTATTGCATCCCCCTAGGTCCGGGAGCACGAAGCGAGGAGTTGAGGGCTGCGAGCCCTCGCGTACGGTGTGCAGGCGGCGGTTGAGGAGTGATCGCGAGGCAGTTGAGGCGCGGCATCTCAATGTAGAGGGTTGAGCCCAACTGGCAGGCGACAGGCGAATGCGCGCGATGGCGCTGCGTGTGTTGTTGGCGAGATGATGGAGGCGCCGAGGGGCCTTCGTTTGGTGGGCTGGTTTGTTGGGAGAGGTGGACGCGCGGGTGTTGAGGGGGCACGAAGGCAGTCGCGATGGCGCGGTGTGCTGTTGGTGGCACGATCGATGACAAGACGATGCTACAAAGGTGGCTGAACCGGGCCGGTTAAAACCGACGACCGACACCCCTTTTCAGTCAGGACGGCGGCGGCGGCGGTTTCTCAGTTGTTGTCGGTCTTGGACTTTATCACTCACCATTGCCTGGATCGTGTCTTTGGGATGCCCTCGTGCTACTATCATGTCTGGTATGGTGTGACCCCAGAATTCTCTGCTGTCGAAGGAAGTTTGGCCGAACTCGTTGATAAGTTAATGGACAGCAACGAGTTTTGCCAGACCTCCTTCAACCTGGTGGTCACAATGATTTCGGAGAACCGGAGAATGACGGTTTCGTCATTTCATTCCGTATCTCCATGTCCTCTCTCCACTCGCGTTATCGTCCCCTGTCTCCTCCAAACTGTCTATAAAACATCGATTTTGACGCCTTTCAACCCATCAAACACCTTAACCTTTATCCCCCACCATCCAGCGTACCACTGCTTCACCTTTACACATACAACTAAGTGCCGCTTTCTCGCGGCACTTAGTTGCCACCCCTCGCCCCCCTCCCACGATGAATTCCTATCTTGCGTCTGCATCCCAGCTCCTGGGTCAGACCATCGATAATGGTGCCCTGAAAATCGAGGCAATCTTGGGCGCGGGGTCCTTCGGCGTCGTATATCGCGCCGTCGACACTCAATCTGGAGCACGCTTTGCCGTCAAGCGAATAGAGAAGGTCCCCTCCGATTATTACCAGACTCGCGAAACCCAGCTCCATGCCCGAGTCTCATCCCATCCACACGTACTCACATTCCATGACGAGATCGATGCGGGTGATCACGCCTTCTTCGTCTACGACCTATGCGCTGGGGACCTTCGCTCCGTCATCGGCACATTTTTCCGAGAGGATGAGCTGATCAAGCGTGTTTTCATCCAAATCATTGATGCGCTCGAGCACTGCCATTCTCGGGGAGTTTACCACCGGGATCTCAAGCCGGAGAACATCCTGGTTTCTTCGCAGAGCGGAGAGATGGATGTCTTCGTTGCTGACTTTGGCCTTGCAACGACGAACAAGGTGACCGCGTCTTCCTGTGGAACGCCGTGCTACATGAGCCCAGGTATGGCTTTTTTTTTTTCGGGTGCGATGAGTAATCCGATTGCTAATCTGCTCGCAGAGTCACTTGTACGGCAGCATAAGCCGTACTCTACCGTCGAAGGAGATATCTGGTCACTCGGCTGCATCCTCACAGAGATGATCGCCAACAGATGTCCATGGCGTTCAGCTTCCCCAGACGACCGAGACTACAACGACTATCTGGTGGATCGCGCGGTGTTGCTTGACGTCCTCCCTGTGTCGGACGCTGCCTACTCGCTTCTGAAGAAGATCTTCTCTCCGATTCCTGAGCGTCGACCATCGTTGGCGGAGATCCGGATGGAGGTGCTTGCGGTGGACACTTTCTTCCTGACGGATAAAGAGGCAGCAAGGTTTGGATGTCCTGAGAAGAAGTTGCAGCGGAAAAGCGTCATGTGCGGAATCCCGTCGGTGTCACCGAGTCCTTCCGATGAGACCTCCGCATCATGCTACTCCTGCACGTCGAGGTATTCGTGCGGGTCATCATCCTCCGCATTCGAGTCGATCTCATTGGAGTCGAGCGGGTTACCGATCACACCTCCTACTCCGGCGGTGGAAGTCTTTTACAGCTTGATAAAGGCGGCTGGTGAACTGGGATTGCGCACTGACGCGGCCCAGACTGCTTGATATACATTATTATTTATTTATTTCTCAACACAGACATTTGAATGCTTGACGGACATTTTACGATACGATAAGATACTGTACGATACGATACGAGTACAATTCACGGACACTGATTGTGATTTATCACGACATGACTTATTCCCATAATTTATGGCAGGACATATGACACAGACCAAGTTATACGTCGTTGTGCGGGCGAGTCTCATCGATTTTATGTATACTGGCGGCCTGAGTATAATCCTCCAATAAGTGGATGGCGCAAGATGTCTGCATCCACTTATTGGCGCGCCTGAACAGAATTGAGCGTCTGGAGTAACCTGCTCCCCTGATAGTCGAGGAACACGACATCTACGGGGGTGTCGTCGCTTCTGGGGATGTGATGTCACTAGGGTAGTGGCACATCTCCTGGTTTCTGGATACCACATTGGTGAGTGTATATGGCAGAAGGGAGAAACAGATAAACTCACATCCTCACATCAACCCAACGTCGAACGCCCTTTCATCTCAGCCAACCGAGTTGGTTACCAGCTTGGCCACTACTGTACTACGGTGCCTTCAGCTTCCTCTGGCCTGAACCTCTTCACCCCGTCCTCGATCCCCCACGGAACCTCATCTTCCCAAGCTCAGGATCCACCGACTGGGCTGACTCGTCTCCATTCACTGCAGCGGGTATCCTGCCTCACAACTGTACCCACATTTCCAGTGAGCATTGATGGAAAATTGAAAGAGATTCAATGTATTTACAGTGGGAATGTCCATTTCATGATCAACACGGCCAGGATGAAGATGAAGACCATGAGGGGCAAGCGATGCAGCTCGGCTTATGATATGCGGCCGTCTCATTGCTGATGAGCTGGCGTTCGAGCATACCCTTGTCTTTCTTCGGTACGGCAGCGAACTTGACGACGACATGCCATTTTCTCGCTGCATACACAGAGGACCAACCCCCTCCAAGGTAGTGGTCAAAGTGTATGAATTAGCGGCACATTTTCTTGGCAAGGTGAGAGAGGGGTGCGTCAACGAGGGTGAATTCAGTTGGCAGGCCATCAAGGCATTGAATGACAGTGCTCGTGTGCGTCTGGGAAGATTTGCCAGCACCATGTGCGAACGAACGAATGGAAAAAAAACTTTTGCTGACTCCTGCTGGTACGTTTGAAGGACCAGCACTTGAACCCCCTCGGTTCGATTTGAACATCAACCTTGCGGATCGCATGCCGTCATTGGTCATCTGACTTCCCCTTGGAGACAAAGACGGGTCTTCTGTGGGGACATCCAAACGAAAAAATCTTTGCATTCGAGTATTGTCGTCGATGTTCCTGAGGTCAGGAACATCGACGATAATACTCGAATGCATCCCTGACTTCCATGAGCAGCATGTACACCAACATGCTCCAGATAGGTGGGAGTTGTCCTTCATCATCACAAGGCGGAAGACAGAACTTGGTGATCGGCGAGCAGTAGAACCGAGGTCTCCCTGGCGTCCGTGGAATATACATGATGGTGTAGTGCAATCCGCTGAAGACGACTGCCCAACGAACGTGCCGGGGTGATCCGACTGAAACAACATCACCCGCATGGTACACAAGCTACAAGTACAGATTGACCTACTGGACGACTGAAAGAGGCAACCATACGGACCTTTCCCAGGATGGCCTCGTAACCGGTGTATTTGTTTGATGGGCCCCAGTATGGAATTGACATTTCGGGGGTTTTCAGCTGAGTCATGAGTTCCCCCATGAACCTCGTGCGGTGACTTATCCTCCCAAAGATTTTAATTTCACCATTTAGCCGGTAACTGTGATTAGTGATCACCGTTCGGTTTAGTGAAGGCTGTTGAGATCGGAACTGCAGCATGTTATTTGCAAGGGCACGATAAATGTCCCCGACCAGGTAAGAGAGATTTTGTGCGATGACCCCCGATGATGTTTCACAATCAGTGAAGAAATCGGTGCGCCGACATTCTAGTCCGAGTTGTTGTAGAGCACTCTGGGGTGTGATGGGATCTTCGTCGTCTAGGATAACGGTTCCTGCCGCCGTCCCGGAGTAGCTCTCGTCAATCAAGTGCCCCTGCATCATAGCTGGCAAGTCCTCCACTAAATGCACGGATGCGGGTAAGCGCATTTGGGTTCCCCGGCAAGGGATTGAAGGAACTCGTTTGTACGACGGCAGGTACTGGTGTTTCATGAAATTGTCGGAAACGGACACGTACGTCTTGGTGATTTGGAAGAAGCAGGAGGTCTCTCCAGGTGTTAATTTCCATTTAACGAGCGCAAAAGGTGGCCACCACTCGATTTGAACTCCGCAGCTCCGGCCATGTCCATTTGAAGGAGCTATATCTCGTCACTCGGCTGCAGAGACGATTGCCAACGGACGTCCATGGCGTTCAGCTTCCCCAGGCGACCGCGGCTACAACGACTATCCGGTGGATCGCGCGGTGTTGCTTGACCTCCTCCCTGTGTCGGATGCCTCCTGAAGATCTTCTCTCCGATGGCTGAGTGTCGACCATCGTTGGCGGAGCTCCGGATGGAGGTGCTTGCGGTGGACACCTTTTTCTTGACGGATACAGAGGCAGCAAGGTTTGGATGTCCTGAGAAGAAGTTGCAGCGGAAAAGCGTCATGTGCGGAATCCCGTCGGTGTCACCGAGTCCTCCGCTACTCCTGCACGTCGGGATTTTCCTCTTCGTCGAGGTATTCGTGCGGGTCATCATCCTCCGCATTCGAGTCGATCTCATTGGAGTCGAGCGGGTTACCGATCACACCTCCTACTCCGGCGGTGGAAGTCTTTTACAGCTTGATAAAGGCGGCTGGTGAACTGGGATTGCGCACTGACGTGGCCCAGACTGCTTGATATTTATTATTATTTATTTATTTCCCAACACAGACATTTGAATGCTTGACGGACATTTTACGATACGATAAGATACTGTACGATACGATACGAGTACAATTCACGGACACTGATTGTGATTTATCACGACTTGACTTATTCCCATAATTTATGGCAGGACATATGACACAGACCAAGTTATACGTCGTTGTGCGGGCGAGTCTCATCGATTTTATGTATACTGGCAGCCTGAGTATAATCCTCCAATAAGTGGATGGCGCAAGATGTCTGCATCCACTTATTGGCGCGCCTGAACAGAATTGAGCGTCCCTGCTCCCCTGATAGTCGAGGAACACGACATCTACGGGGGTGTCGTCGCTTCTGGGGATGTGATGTCACTAGGGTAGTGGCACATCTCCTGGTTTCTGGATATCACATTGGTGAGTGTATATGGCAGAAGGGAGAAACAGATAAACTCACATCCTCACATTAATACAACGTCGAACGCCCCTTCATCTCAGCCAACCGAGTTGGTTACCAGCTTGGCCACCACTGTACTACGGTGCCTTCAGCTTCCTCTGGCCTGAACCTCTTCACCCCGTCCTCGATCCCCCACAAAACCTCATCTTCCCAAGCTCAGGATCCACCGACTGGGCTGACTCGTCTCCATTCACTGCAGCGGGTATCCTGCCTCACAACTGTACCCACATTTCCAGTGAGCATTGATGGAAAATTGAAAGAGATTCAATGTATTTACAGTGGGAATGTCCATTTCATGATCAACACGGCCAGGATGAAGATGAAGACCATGAGGGGCAAGCGATGCAGCTCGGCTTATGATATGCGGCCGTCTCATTGCTGAGCTGGCGTTCGAGCATACCCTTGTCTTTCTTCGGTACGGCAGCGAACTTGACGACGACATGCCATTTTCTCGGTGCATGTCGTCGTCAAGTTCGCTGCCGTACGCTTCTGGGGATGTGATGACACTAGGGTAGTGGCACATCTCCTGGTTTCTGGATACCACATTGGTGAGTGTATAAGGCAGAAGGGAGAAGAAACAGATAAACTCACATCCTCACATTAACCCAAACGTTCCAACGTCGTACGCCCCTTCATCTCGGCTAACCGAGTTGGTTTCCAGGCTGGTTGGCCACTACTCTAGTACGGTGCCTTCACCTTCCTCTAGCCTGAACGTCTTCACCCCGTCCTCGATCCCCCACGGAACCTCATCTTCCCAATGACTGACAACCACCACAGCCTGCTCCTTGCGCAGACCATCACCTCTTAGGTACGCTCGCGCTGCCTGAATCATGCGGTCATCCATGCCGGACCACACCTCGTCCAGCAGTACCAGCGACGGGCGGCCAACGAGCGCGCGCATCAGAAGCACGATGCTCTGCACGCCGGCGGGGAGTGCCGCAAAAGGGCGTTCCGCGAATCCTTTGACCGATTCGACCTCGCCCGCATCTACCTCTGCCCCTTGCTCTGCTCCGCCCCACGTATGTGGCCCAAGCCCGCGAATGACTTCCCAGACGCGATCTGCTCGCCACGTTCGCTCACTCTCACTCAGCTCACCCTGCAGGCCGACACCAAGCCCCCGCGGACCTAGCGGGACGAAGCCACCATCGAAGCCCGTGGCGACTGCCTCCCACACGGTCATATCGCGCCCGCGGGGCCAGGCGTTGTACAACTCCGGGGAGACTACACCTATACGAGCGCGGAGGTGGGGAGTCGCGTGCGTTCGGCGAGGGGCACCGAAGAGCATGAGCGCTGCCTTTGGAGCGCGTTGGGTGTAGGACTGGGGATGATCGCCAGTCAGCACAGAGAGAAGCGTAGTTTTTCCGGAGCCTAGATTGAAGACCGTTATAAATTTCCAACTTTCCTGGGGGCAATAATCTATGTACCGTTCGCGCCTTGAAGGTGCCAACGATCCCCGGCACGGATAGACCAGTTGATATCTCGTAGAACCTACGCCAAACTGAGCAAGTTGAGAGGCGATGAGACTACGATCTCACGTGTCGCTCATGATATCGTACGTTGACATTCTGCATGTCAACCAAGATGACAGTGTTTGGGCTTGAACTCCGAGTGCGTGCGGCACCTGCTGTAAGAACAGCTCCACGATTATGAGAATTCAACTTTTCCAACATTGAGGTTCTTTCTCCGGTCTCAACTTGTCCATCATGGACCAAGGCCATGTGAGTGATCCACTCGGGGATTGGGTCCTGCAAGCGTAGGCCCATAATGACACGAGGGTTATTAGATGCGTGGAACGAGTGAAGAAGAGAGAGCAGTGCGGGGCGTGTTTTGAAGTCCAGTCCGGCTAAAACGAGTCCTCGTGAGCATGGCCATACGTGGAGGGAAAACCTGACACAGACTCAGAGGCTCGTCAAGAAGAAGGATGTCGGGTTGTTCTATGAGCGCCTTGACGATCCTCGCCCGACGCGTCTGCCCATTGCTGAGGGTCACCAGAGGAAGGTCAAGGAGGTGTTTGAGTCCCAACTTGTCGGTCAACTCGTCGAACCTCCGCGCTCTTTCTTCTACTTTCGAGGACATGTCCTGCCGTTGGTGGCATGAGCTATCCACGATGAAAGGCATTATAGAATCTCGATCAGACGCTTCGGGAAACATGCTTTGGCGTAGGGTAACGCGATCTTCATCGCGTACGGCGCCATACCGTGCAGTATAATCGTAGAACGCCCCAACCGATGCACGTGGCCGCTGAGCAAATGAGACGAGGAACACTGCGTCGTTGATAGGTCGAGGTTTCAGCGAGAGCGATGGGAGAGGACCGCCAGGCGGAGGAGGGGATATGCGCATGTTCCCAAGAAGGGCCTGGTGCAAGGTTAAGTGCTCTGGGAAGCAATGGAGAACCTGCCTGACCTCGAGCAATGCCGTCTTTTCACCTACACCGGAGCCAACGACTGCCCAGCTCTCTCCCTCGCGGACTGTCCAATCGACAGCTGTGAGGACAGGTCGCGCGCCATCCGGATCGCCGAATCGATAGACATTGGCGTTGGGAATGCGCACAACAAAGGGAGAGCGTGCAAGCCATCGTCGAGCGACCATGACGTCCGCGTCCGAGTCGTCGCCCTCGGCCCAAAGTCGAAGCGCCCGACTCGCTCTGGCTGTCTCGTCATGCCGTCCACCTCCTCCGTCCTACGCTCGGTTTTCTCTTTTCGCACAGGCTCAACGACCGTCTTTGCGTCGCTCTTTTACCTCGCCGTATTCACCGCTCTCATCACATTTCAATCTGCCCCTTCCGTCCCTGCCATCACAACGCAGCACGCGTTAGGGCTGAACCTCGAGCGTGCGTATCGAGACCTCTATCTGGTAAGCCGACTAGCTCATGCTGCATAACACGGGGGCTCTATTTGTTCCCTAGATCACAAAGCGTCCTCACCCCTACAATTCCCGTGAAAATGATGCCGTGCGCAATCTCTTGCTGGAACGATTACAAGAAATAGCCAAAGGATACAGTTTCATCCACGTCGACGATGATGTCCAAACGAATGCCGCATTTTTAATTGGTCAAAGTGCTGTATATTTCCAAGGAACAAACATTCTCGTCAAAGTGGACGGCACTCATGACACGACCGAAAGTAAGCCCTCCGACAGACCGGCAGTTTCGAATCCAGTCGAATCCTTGAACAGATGACGCTGTGCTCTTCTCGGCCCATTTCGATTCAGTCTCAACGGCTCCGGGAGCCACCGATGACGGCATGAGCGTTGTCGCGCTGGTTCATCTCATCGACTTTCTGTCCAAGAACCGCCCCAAGCGGACGTCCGTCTTCAACATCAACAACGGGGAAGAGGATGGCCTTAATGGAGCACATGCGTGCGCCATTTTGAAGTACCGTCTTGCCTCCACATCTTCACCAGTTACCCGACAGATTCTTGCAACACCCGTGGTCTAACTTGACCTCGACGTTCCTCAACTTCGAGGGTGCAGGTTCTGGCGGGTATGCTTCCCACAGCCGACCGTTTCACTCAACCTGAGCCGGTTTTCTAGTCGCCCATTCCTCTTCCGATCTACTTCATACGACATCATCAAGCCTTTCCGTTCTGCGCCTCATATACACGCCGATGCGATCTCTCAAGACGCTTGGGATCAAGGCATTATCCGCTCAGATACAGATTATTCTGTCTACTCTGCCCCCCGCATCCACGACGTTTCCCGCTCTCATGCGACTATAAACGCCACCGTTCATGGATATGATGGCCTTGGGGGTGGCATGCAGGGCGCAGACGTCGCCTTCTACCGCTCACGGTCTCAATACCATACTATGGACGATTCGATCCGCGGGATGGGCGATGATGGCACGCAGAGATCCCTTTGGGCGTTGATGGAGCTGTTGCGCTTCGTGGGCGACACCATCCTCAACACCAAGACCACAGGTCGTCCAAGCGGTGAAAATGAAAGAGCGGTCTATTTCGAATGTAGGTCACTTTCCATCCATCTTGAGACATCGTCACTCATGCATAAGCCCAGTATTGGGTCTCTATCTCGTCGCCTTCCGTCAACAGGTGCTGGTAGTCGCTGAGATAGTCCTTCTTTCTGTTGGTCCTGTCGTCCTAGCTGGTCTCGGCTATCTCCTCCTTCGGCAGTCGACCATGTCCGCTTCCTCGCCGTCTCAAATTCGATGGCATTCGCGTTTCCGAGGATACGGCCGGTTTTGGCTAGCCCTCGTTATGGGAGTCGGCGCACAAGTAGGGCTCGTGGTTGGCTTTCTGAAACTAAATCCCAACGTTCGTAGCCCTGCTCCCTAGATGATACACAGAGCGTTGATCATGACACAGACTGTCCATGGCCACCCGATAGCCACTTCGCTTTCTGCGCTCACTCTGGCCTACTTGGCCATGGCGATCCCACTCCAACTCGCCCAGCGATTACGTCCCATTCCCCCGAGCAAGCAACGATTAATCATTCTGATTCAACTTTATGCACTCACCTGGCTCTTTCTCGTCGGTGTCACAATCCTGACGCTGAAACTCAACGTCGTAGGATTGTACTGGGTCGCACTTTGGAATGCATCTTTACTGGTGGCGGTGGCGCTTGGCGTCTTTGAGGGTTTATGGGGTACTGGCAACGCTGGCAGGATAATCCTTCCCCAAGGGGGGAGTGAAGACAATGAACAGGTCCAGTCCGGAGAGCGGCATGAGAACGAAGCTTCTGAGGCCACGCCATTACTTCGGCGCGCTTCTCCAACTCTGGTACTAGAAGAGAAGATTCAAGACAGAGCGTATTTTTGGTGGATTTTTCAGTTTTCATTCTCCACCACCGCACCGCTGTTGAATATGGTCACCATATACACCATCTGGATCGCCGCAATGCCCCAGACGATTCCCGACGGTGATTGGGTTGGCATAGGTATGTGGTGCTAGCTGAGACATGCAATATTCACGAATCGACGTTATCCGGGCAGTGTACGCACCTATCTCACTCCTGTCGTTTCTCATTCTTCTCCCACTGTCACCCTTTGTGCACAAAGTCCACCGGTTGCTCACCGTCGCCATCCTCGTCATCTTCATCGCGTCTACTACCTATGTCTGGCAGGCGCCCCCTTTCACCCCCCCAACGCCCGCCTCAAGGTGTTCTTTGCGCAAAAGGTTGAGCTCACAGATTTGAGTGGGGCGATCTCGCATCCGCAGCTGGAGCGTGCAGTCACCCAACTGAGCGTCATCAAGGGCTACGGCCAGGACTTTGTGGAGACACTCCCATCCACGTGGGATAGCAGTGGCCGACGGTGCATGGACGGCAGTCTGCACCTGGGCTTTACTACGTGTACATGGACCGTCTCATCCGCGTTCCAACCATCGATCACAGGGAACGAAAAAGGGTCATGGATCGTCGCAAATGCCTCGCGCATTGGGCCCAGATCGCTCCGCATCGAGATTGAAGGCGTCCGAACGCGGGCGTGCAGGATATATGTGGACAATCATGGAATCAAGCGCTATCGTGCGCGTACGCGCCAAGAAGGCGACACCGACGTGCCGATGGCATGGACCGCTTATGAGGTACCAGCAGGGCAGAGGATACCGTTGATAATGCTTTGGGCTCGTTCCTGGGGCTCGAGGTTTGAAGTGGAACTCGACTTTGATGCGGAATGGACGATTGTGGGACGGGTGTCGTGCTTGTGGAATGATGGGCCGGGCGGGGTACGGATACCTTCTCTCGAGGAGGCGCGGGGGTTCTTACCCGAATGGGTCGCGATCTCGACGGCTAGCCATGGCTTGGTCGAGGCCACGAGCAGGTTTGTGGTGCAAGAGGGGTATTAGATTAGCGCTGCGGCGTGGATGCTGCGTGTGCCAACTGATCTGCTCCTTTCCATCTCCTCGTTCTATCTAAACACGTTCGCACTGTGGGAAACGGCCGCAGCCGCAGCGGTCTTCACGCTTACTTAAAGGGATCTTTGACCGCAATGCCACCACCACGCTTTCATCCCAACCATCTGCTAGCTTAAGTTGTAGGATGGTGAAACGCCCTCGGACACCTCCCCCGTCGAATGACGAGCCGAGATACCTGACGGTGGTGCATCCTTATCCGCTCAACGCAAACCTGAAGGTGCTCGGGGACAGGCGCGCGCTCGCGCTCTGGCTGGCATGCTGCACAGGAAAGGATGTCCTGTTGGCGATGTTCCACAAGCCGACGGTGAGTGAGTTTATCGATGTGTGGCGTGAATGAACCGAACCAACACGTTCAGTCTCCGGGAATGGTCATCATTGAAGTCGATCGAGATTTTGACCGGTTCGAACTGTTGTTGGGAATGCACGAGTGGTCCAAGTTTCTCAAGGGACCCAGGAATGAAGAGGAGGGCAAGTCCTCAAAGGTGTTCTGGTGTAAGTACAACACTGGCCGTTTGGTCGAAAAGAATGGTCCGTCGTACAACCGGACAGGTGACCCATCTCCATCTTGACCACGTCTAGGTTGGAATCGCGTATACATAGAGGAACATTGGTTCAATGGATGGAGTCCCAGTAATGAGCAAGTAGAAACTTTGCTCGCTCACCCTCAGAGCTAACGCACCTCTCATCCAGTGACATCAGGTTTCCATACCCTAAAACTACATGGTGTGATGTGCCCTCAGAGGCAATGACGGGTGAACCATTGTGTCGCCCTCTTCCAGAATCAAAGTTCCCCACCCCTCCACCTGCACCGAAAGCACCAGGTATCGCACACACCTCCTTCCTTCCCTTTTTCATTAAAACCTCGTTCTGCAGTTGGATCTCTCCAATGGATTTCCCTCAAAAGCGGCGATTCTTCCCCCGTTACCCTATCGTCGTCGTCGTCGTCGAGGGGCAGCAAGAAAGCTGTGCCCAGCGACAGCGTTTCGATGACCTCATCGACCCGCACCAGTTCCAGTGGAAGCGCTTTATCTTCACGCCGTCCCGCTCCATCCCCCGCTCCCTCTTCGCTGACACCTCATCTCCGCGAGAGGCTCGGCGCTTGTATGTCCTCCCGTTCTATCGATAAATCATTATGGCTTACCACCCTCCAGGGAGTCGTCAGCTTCCCGTTGCAACTTCTCGTGTACCCAGTACCGTCGGCAGCCGTCAGCGCAGCGACGCAAATTCGGCGAGGGGTTCTGCTCACCCACTCACCAGACCACCTGGTCTCCCGCTACCGTCCGGCCCCACCAACAAGCCGTCGACTGGCAGATATGAACGTTTCGACTGGGGTGACGAGTACGATGAGGACGAATACGATCCTTCAACCGCCAACGTTTCCCTCTATCATGAGGCCCTTTCCAACCATGTCCCAGATCCTGAAGGTCCTATTGAACCTGACCAGGATTATGACTACGATGAAGAGGACGTGCCGAAGCGGTCAACGGAAGATGCCATGAAGGACCTCTTTGGCAGTGCCCCAAAGGCGGGCCGCTCGGCGTGCGACCGCACTCATATCGGCATCCAGGAGGGAGGAAACGATAATCTGTGGGATGGATACGTTGCCCCCCGAAAGGAACTCCCGACCAAGATCAACAAAAAGGGCGGGGAAGATTGGATATGTCCCATCCACGGGTCGTTATGCAATCCGGGAATTTGCGAGAAGCGGGGCCGACTTGAGATGAAGAGGCGCCTTGACCAAGAACGCCAGAAGAGACTAGAGGACAAAATGAAGCGACAAGAGAAGTCGGAGCAGAATGCGAGACGGAGGCTTGAAAAGGATTCGAAGAGGGAAATGAGCAGCGACTGCAGCAGTAGCAGCGAGACCGAGGGTGTTGACCATGGTGAGTTATAGTGACGGCTGGAGAAAGCTTACTTTACCCAAACTCCCATCAGATTCGCGAGGGCGCGTCGAACATTCTGCTGAGCCCTCTTCCCTGCCAGAAAGCCCGGAATCAGCGAACGGGTCGGAAGATGACGCGGATGACCATTGGCTCTGGGTTGGTGAAAGCGACAGGTTGCCCAAGGTAAATCTCATGCGTCGCACGTCGTCCGTCACCAACACACATAGCGACGACGACGACGAACTTAACGTCACCAGCGCCTCGACCCCCCGCAAGGCACAAACTAGCACCAATGTCTCTCGCCGCGACGGATCCGGCGCCAACTCCTGGAAACAACGCGGCGCAGCCGGCTTCCGGCCCACCGTCAGTGCCCAATCGCCCACACCTGGACGGACGCAGTCCGCATGGGGTGCGCGCAGCAGCACCTGCACGGAGGATTCATTGGCTACGGACGAACGATCTATCTGGGGTGATGCCGGTGTTGGCACTTCCCAGTCACCTCCACTTGACCGACGTCAACGTATGTGGGACACGCGCAGCACAGCAAGGGTCCCTACTACCCCTTCATCCACACGCAGTGAACGGTCCACTGCAACCAACCGGACATCGACATCCCGATCGTCCAGCGCGGCTACGTCGAACCAGTCCGAGAACACTATTCCTTCCCCCACCGACCTGGTCGTCCCTCCGGGAGGGTTTCCCATTTATGCAAACGAGGAGTGGGCCGATCCCATCGCGGCTGCGCAGAAAAGGCGGTCTTCCCGTCGCAGGCATAGGAAGGCCAGAGGTGACGATGGGAGTGAATCCGGGACCCAAAATACCGAGCAGGACTCTAGGTCTGGAAGTATGGCATTCGATTGTCAGCCCAAACTGCCCAGCGTCTTGGATATGGATGTTGAACTTCCACCTGGCGGCCCTGGAGAGCATTGGGGCGAGCCGGAGGTCGAGTGGTGAAGCAGGACGGTACAAAGTTGGTCGCAGAAGCGTTCTTGGGTTGGTCAGATGTAAAACGAGCAGAGATTGTTTCTACAAATGCCACGTTATGTGTATTAGACAAGTAACAATGGTGAAGTGCGTTGTATCACAGAGGCGCCGTCCGTGTAGCGCTGCCGATCGACTCGGAGGACGATTCGAAATGCGCCGACCATCGTGTATCCGCTCAACGTGCACCGCACACCCGCACTCGCGCAGGCCTGTGTGGACCAGCGCACGCTCGCGCTCTGGCTCGCGTGTCGCGCTGGTGGATGGGACGTGCCGCGACGAGCCCGTCGGTGAGTTTGGTGTTTGGTTTATCGTTTCCTTCCTGTGTCGTGTCGTGATGCATCGCCGGCACCCTCCCGCTGCGCCGGCCCAACGACCCCTTTCCTCCGGAAATATTGGCCCAAAGAGCGTCGCCGGTCTGCAGGAATGGGTTATCATCGAGGCACCCCATTGTGGACCGCCCATTATTCCTGCTTCCGGCGTTTCTCCAGGCACCGACGAAGCCGACAGAGGAAGAGACGGGCCGATCGAAGTCGTCCGTCTCCGTCCGTCCAAAGCCGTTCCCTCAACACCGGCCAGGCAGTACGGTAAGACACGGCGGTGGGTAATAATAGCCCTTGGTGTCCTCCTGATCGTCGTCGCGTCGTGCTCGAAAGGATGGAACCGCGTAGATATAAAGGAGCGTTGTTGGTTCCAAGGCTGCAGCAAAACTCCTTTTTGGCCGTGACGAACGCTCGGTGCCCACGCGCGCCGCGCCATCAGTGACCTCCAGTACGATCAGGTGCCCGTCCAGTCCTTACCCAAAACAAGACAGTGTGATGACCGGCCACCAGAGTCTCTCTTTTTTTCACTCTGGCGTTCTGTCGTTCTGCTTCGAGGTGGGTCTCCAAAATCTTTGCCCGAGCTACCCTCTTCCTTGACGAAACTCCCGCTTGCAGCTGGATCAGCGAAACCGCCCTCGTCCGAATTGCAGCGAGGCCTCTTCGGACAACACCACGGCCAGCATCCGACACCGGGGCAAAAAAAAGGCGACGGCAAGTGATGGCCCTTCAACGAATTGAATTGGCGAGCGCCAGTTCCGGCAGGGGACGCCAAACGCCCTCCGCCTCCGGTCATGTCTTTCTCCCCCAGTACCTCATCACGGCGCCAAACGAGAAGCCAGCAGGCGCATGATGGAAACGCTTTCAGGGTTCCACAGCCTAGTTCAGGGGAGTCGCAGGCCTTCTTCAACTTCTCATGTACTGTCAAATGCAGGTCCCCAGACTCGCCCGATACGGTCAATGGTCATCGGGCAGAGAGTACACACTCGCGAGGGGTACGCGTGCCTCCACCCGCTGTGCCACCCGGTCTCGCATCGCACCACTTCCCGCCGGAGGCCCAGACCGTTCTAGCCTCATCCATGCTTCTCTGGTTCACCATTATCCCGAGGAGGGTGCACCGAGGCCTTCGACCGCAGTAGCTACGAAGGATCTCTTTGTTCCTGCTCCGAAGCCAGCCTCTGCCAGCAGCAATGGGGGACTACGGGGCATCAACGAAGGCGTCTGTCTGTGCGGTCACCTCTATCACAGTACGCGACCGATGCCGTGCTGACAGCGAGGCGGCAGTCGAGGACCATCCGTAAGGCGGATACCATGCGTCGCGTTCAGATACGCCGACAAGGGGGCAAGAGAAAGGCCGAGGACGGATGGATCTTCCCTCAGCATGTTACCGGAATGCGGCCCCGGGATTTGCGAGGTGCATGCGCGAGTCGAGGGAGAGCGAGGCGAAGAAGAGGGAAAGGAAACTCGGGAAGGGCCGAGGGCCGACAGGTCCCCGCATGACCCGCCGCAGCATCTCGCGCGCAGCTCGAGGAGTGAAGCGAGCGGTGAGTGGCCGAAATGACGAGTCCGAGTCCGAGTCTGAGGAGGACGCCTCACGCGAACGTATGGTGATATCTGAATGAACAAACATCCCACGTTCGCGCTCCGTTGCCGCACCACCGTTTCGGTCTGGATCTCCCACATCGGCGCGGGGAATGTAAATAGAGTGGAGAGGGCGATGGGATCAAACCGGAGAGAGAGCCTGACCGACGCAAGAGCCAAGGTGAGCCGGGAGCCAAGGGGCGCTTGATACGTACGGCCGCGCAGCCATGCGTATCGAGATGTCCTGCCGGGCGGCCCAGGGGGACTATGAGATTCGATCTCCTGTTCTCTGCCGTCGTTACCTTACAAATGTCCAGCAGTTGAATGTTATATAGTGGCATTCGTGCGCGGTCAACGACGCGGAGTCGTGAGTTTGAGAGCACAGGTTGAGGAAAAGCAAAGCCGGGATCAAAGTCGACCAGGTACCGAAACGATCCCGTAAGGCAAAAGATACGGTATAGTACGTTCGGAAGAATGGACGTGGGCGTCTGGAACCACGGAAAACCACAACAAGTCCGGAATAGATTCGGAAGTGGGCGCAATGCCGCATGAGGATTGATGGGGTAAAAGAAAATCATGGATCATACCGAAGTTATCGAGCCGGCGAAGAATGAGCGTGAGGAACCATCAGATGATGGCACGGGGTGGCGGCTGGGTGGCGACTGGGTGGCGTGTTGATGATGGGTATTAAGGCCAACGTGTGATTAGTGAGTCAATACAACGATAGAATACAGCATGGATGGGAGCATAAAACGTGTATGAGGACCTCAACCCAGATACCTCCATATCAAGTAGAAACAGAAGAACGTGAACACGGCACCGGCCCAGAAAATGTACATGTCCTGTGTGCTACATACAGAACCGACAAGGTGGTCAACGAAGAATCTGGGAACAAAGTTTGCAAGACCGCGCACCTTCTTCGATCAATCCAGCCGATGACATCCCTACTGAGCCCAAGCGTGTTGGCGGCATCGCGCAGCCGGCGCTGCGTGCCCTTGAGCATGGACCGCTGGTCGACGAGGTTGTCGAGTACCTCGCGGCCTTGGGCGAGAAAATCGTCCAGACGCGCCTCGGCGCCCTGCAGGAAGGTGTGTTCATGGAGCGCGTACTGCTCCCGGCTCGCGCCCAGCATCCCGCCGCGGAAGGGGTTTTCCGGCGCCTCCGTTGATGTCTGGCCGTCTAGGTGTGGGGAGGAGGATGGGGCAAATCGTCTGCGGGCGTCAGGAGTGAGAGGCGTGCCGGTACTCGTGGAAAAAAGCTCTGCGCGTTGTGCGGCTGCGTGCTGAAAAGGGGTTACAAGATAGGAGCGGTGCGTGCTGGTTGGGTGTAGTGCTCACCTCCTCCTTGATCCGCTCAAATTCCTTTCGAAATTCAGCATAGTCGCTCTTGAACTTCTGCACGCGCCTGTTTGTCAAGCATCGTACAGCGGGCACGTCAGGTGTGGTGCGAGGGTGGGCGTTCACTTCCAAGCGAGTAGACGTACGAGGTCGCTTTCTCTTGCTTTGCTTTGATGATCTCTCTCCGTGCCATAGAATCATAGTCGTCGATAGTGCGGCTCATCCCTGCGAGCGAAGCGGATATCTGCCCTAGGCAGGATGTAAGGTACGAAGGAGTGGCAACGTGTTAGGGGCGAGAGAGACCTAGCAATGAGGCAGAGGTATCGCCGCTGCGCAGACGCTCCAAGTCTGCTTGTATAGAGCTTGATTGACGCACACCGAGGGTATAGAGGGAGTTCATCGCCGTGGTCGTTGCTGTTGACGGCAAGGAACGGAACAGCCAGCATGTCGTACGTGAGAAAAGGATACGTAAGATTACAAGCTCTCCTCGCATAGCATACTCACACAGTTTATTTTCTCTTCTCAAACTCTCATTTTGACCGAAAATTTGTGATTGAATTACCTTATGACTCAGGTCCCTCGAATGCCTCTCATTGATTGATTAATCGACACCACCTATGACACGTAAAAGGGGCATCCTTCCGCCCGATTCACTCAACATACCTCCCACCCTACTTATACACTCTACCTTGTCGATTCCCTTTCATCAAACACGCTCCCCACAGGTATCACCGCAGCGTCTGGTGTGTCACCCCGGACGGAGCCTCCCATCCCCAGCACTCAATCCTCAACGCAATCTTCACCTCACGTATGCGTCTGACCCTTAACTCGAATCCCGTCAGCTAGAGAGCAATTCTTCCTATCCGGCTTGGATATTCCCCCCCCCCCTCCCCCGGTAAGTACCAGCGAGCATGTTTCTGTTTACAATCGAGTGTCTCAATACGCACGATAATTGACTTTGACAGATATGGCTCGCCCCGTGCCTCTGCCGCTCGAGTTGGTAGACATAATTTTCACTTGGGCTAGGCTTGAGCCTCAGAAAGAGACAGCAGACTTGAGAACGCTGGTGGCGAGTTGCCGCGTGTGTAAAGCGTGGCAGGCACCCGCTCAGGCACTTCTCTTTCGAAATATCCCCATTTCGCTCTGCCATCGCAGGCGTTCCCTCCTGATCCGCTCTCTCCTTGATCGCCCGGATCTCGGTCGGCACATCCGCTCATTCGGCATGGAGATCACGAGTCCCCCGGCCCCATGGGGCCGCGAGGGCGCTCCGAAAGAGAGCTTCAAACGATACCGCCGCATGGTATCGGACTTTATTGTCATTCTTACGCATGCACCAAACCTCACACGATTAAGCATTGACATCGACGGCGAATTCGACGCTGCGGATTTTTCCAAGCTTTTGTCCATCAACCTCCGCCATATCGAGGTATTGAATTGGGAAGGTCGCCCAACGTCGTCAGCCCTATACATGCTACTCGCACTCTGGCCAAGTATCCGATATCTCCGTATCGACAATCTCTATCTCGATCCCCTTCCCGAAGACCGCCGTCCTCCGTCGCTCCGCAGCCTTTGTGTGCGTGACGATCTCTCCAAGGGCTTCATGATGTGGTTGCTTCCCACGGACGATGAGGAACCGCTCCGCGAACTACATGTTGAGAACAGCCTTGTGTCATGGAGGGCCCTGGAGGATGTCCGACCACACGTACATGCACTTTACGTGT
This sequence comes from Russula earlei, assembly GCA_025769875.1. Taxonomy (NCBI): domain Eukaryota; kingdom Fungi; phylum Basidiomycota; class Agaricomycetes; order Russulales; family Russulaceae; genus Russula; species Russula earlei. The sequence continues at coordinate 31,524 of JAGFNK010000113.1, read as the reverse complement.
TGACCGTAGACCGAATCCCTCCCCAGAGCATCTTAGATGCGTTGGTCGCACTGCGGGAGCTCACATTCTGTGAACTGCCGCGGACACCACTTAAACTCCCGTGCAGCGTGCTGCGGGTCATGTACCACACCAAGTTGCAACAACGTCGTCAAGGGACGCAGATAGAAGCGGACGATTCAAGAAGCGTGGATGAAGCAGGATTCCTAACCAAGGCATTGAAAGAGCTCCCAAACTTGTCCTCTGTTAGTGCAACGTGCCAGACACCTGAGATGACCCTTACTTCTCTGAACAAGTTCTGTTGCGAAGCGGGCATCGACTTCTTTGTTTGCGACAGCACTGCTGTGTACTCGGTGAGCTTTGACCTTGATGTGACTTTGATCAGTTTTTGACTTTGTTATGAGAAAGCGTTGGCGCAGTTTGATATGATCTTTTCCAGTTGTACCCGCTCTTGTCTTTTCCTTGTTCAATTTTATTCACCATTTCCCAAAAATGGAAAGCGTGATGCCCGATTTGGAAAACGAACCGTACGTCGCGACCGACCTTGTCTCACCTTGTTCTGCAGGCTCTTTCCTCGTTCTTAAATATTCGAGTGCCTTTGGCTCTTATCTTCAATCTCTCCCTACCCTGCATTGCCAACCATGGAGATTGAGCAAGACGAGCCCATAAACAACAACTGCTTAGAGGACGTTGGTCGACTCATTTCCTTCGTCAAGGTGCACCACAACACGCTCTCAGAATACATCAGGGTCGCCCGAATGTACCTATTTGGCACGCCCATCCGCCGCGCGGGCTCCACCTTTCGCTGCGTGACCCCAGGGTGTGCTGTTCCTAATTCCTGGGTTTCTTTTGCTCACAGCAGGCGGCGCAGATGCATCCGCTTGAAATTGTACTCTAGCAAGCAGAACCCCGGAGACTCGGTCGCCGTCGTCGATGACGAGGTCGATTTCCCGCTCGAGCCCAACGGTGACCTTAATTTCCACCGCGTCAAACTCTGGTGGGGCGTTCACCTCTGCGCTGTACGTTTTCAAAAGCACTGGCATAGGCTATTTCCTTTGCGGGAATAAGTTGACCTACCTATTCCGACGTTTTTTTTTACTTATATGTTTTTTTTTTTTTTTTTTTTTTTGACATGACGAACGAATGCGACGCTGCGCTGGACACCTCAGGCTCTAGAGCCGTACAGCTGGAAGGTGTTCAAGCCGCGCAACGCAGACGTGATATCCGGAATAGCCGTCCACAACCTGACGGCCGGATGGAGGAGCAAGATCGACCTCATAGGTACTTTTTTGCCCATTCTTTTCGTTCTTTTTTTTTTGACCCGTCGAGACGGCTCCAGTCGTGCCCACCGAGAGGGACGAATACAGACGAGAAGAACAAGGCACCTGGTCGCACGAGCTCAAATGGCAGCGTCGTGCGGCCATGGACGACCCCGCGTGGTACTTGAACCGGCTCGTTGCCCTCTGCGCGCTTTTTTGGTTGCTCTCCCTCGTCCCGGGCGCAATCCACGCTCTCGAGTCCGCGATCACCGCCCTCTCCCACCCCCTCTCGGTCGTGGCGCGCTGGACGCACGAGCTCAGGCTTGCGACAATGGCCCGGGTGCCAACGGTGCTTTCTTTGCCGTCCGCGTGATCTTCCTTGTCGTCCGTCGTCGCCATACTATCTTGTTATTCGGTTCATGCGCACCATCCACTCCATGTACACGTACTATGCACACCCTTATCGACCTATGTTTTCACCACCATGTCTTTCCTATACGCTTCCCCTATGCCTCCGTTTAGTCGTTGTGCCGCATGTTCTCATATCTGCTTTTCTCCGCTTGTATGGCGCTTGCAAAGCTCGTACGAATATGACTCACACCCATGCCCCCACAAAAAACAAGCGAATCGTCGGAAACACAGAAGCTGGTCATTCGACGACTTCTTCGATCTGTTCGATCACCTCGTCTATCCACACCTCAATCTCCTCCTTATCTTCCTGTTGCTGCTTGCGCGTCGGCAGCTCGCCGCGTCTCCCACGTACGCGGGGCACTTCTGCCACCTCCTCCGCCACGCGCACCCGCCACGCATTCCATTCGTCCACGGAACGCTTGCGTTGCGCGACGAGCTCCGCGCTCACCGTCGTCTCTTCCGCCGCGTCCGCCTCCTCGAATGCGCGTGAGTACTCTCGCAAGTTCTTCCGGATTGTCCGCTTCTGCTCCTTCGTCAGCAACGACGGCGGCCGCGGCCGCCATAGAAACTGCTTGAACCGATCCAGCAGCCGCTTCTCGATCTCCTGTCCGCGGAAATCCCAGATCGCATAACCGTTCTCGATCTGTGGTGAGGGGTACGAGCAGGTAAGTGCGACAGACATTCCGAGTACAAGCTGATCGTGTGCGATACCGTGTGTGTCCAGGCACTCGCGGCGGTGGCGAGGTACCGCCCGCTTGGGTCCCACTCGACGTCGGTCACGCCATAGTGGTCCGCCACGCCCAGCTGTTGGATGCCGGCGGCCCACTCCTCCTTGGGAGCTTCCTTCTTGACCGTGTCATCCGAGTTGAAATCGAGATCCCAGAACTCCAACTCGGACTTCGACGTCGAGCCGACGGTCGCGAGCACGACGTGGCGTCCGCGTGGGGACCAACGGATGGTGTTCGTGGTCCGGCTCGCAAGGGTACCTGCGTCGACACGACCGTACCGGTCAGCATTCAGATAAGTCTGCGGGAAACCTTGGTGTACGCACGGAGAAGCTTAAAGTCATTCTTACTGCGATCAAGCTGATAAAAGCTGACATCCGTCTTGATTGTACCACCCGCGCCCTGATTGCCAAGATTGGGATCGCCACTCGCCACGATGGCAAAGCGTTCGCCCTTTGGCTCCCACGAGAAGTCCGTGACCGTATCTGTATGTCACGTCGACAAATTTGATAACAGAGAATGATACAAATGTTTATCATACCCTTGAGCTCAACAACTTCCACAGGAAAGTCTTTCTCGCGTACACGGAATATCTCGAGGTTGCAGAAAATAGATTTTTTAGTTTTGGTGTGGCGGTCGACGCGCACACAGAGAAAGTCGCCCTGATTCTGCCAATAGAGACGACACTGAGAGGAAAGGGCAACTCAGTATGGTGAACGAATGAGGGACACGGCTGCAAACTCCAACCTCGGAAACATTGAATAGATTCTTCTGGCGGAGAACCGTTCGGGAGGGAAAGTTGAGCAGCGTAACGCGGGCTGGTTGGTTGGCGACTTCGGGCGTCCAATATGCAAGCATGTTGTCTATCGGCTTTTTGGACGCCTTTGTGGCATCCTCCCGATCATTTTCTCCATGCGGACACCACTCAAAATCGATGACGCCCTCGATTTTAAGGCTCTTCTTTCCTTGCAAACCCATTCCTGGCAACTCGTAGACACTAATTTGTTGTCCTGGTGTCAGGCGGGCAGTGTATTTGTCGTCTGCGCTCCACTTGAGGGCAGGCCAAGCCATTTGCTTTCTCGCGCCTTCACCCTCGGGGAGGATGGAGGGAAAGGTACGCAATAGGTGTCCTGTCTTGATGTCCCAAACGGCCACGTTGTTGCCCTCATCCTCTGGAGAGAAGAAACGAGGGCCTTGTGGCATGTCCTCTGCCACGACAATGGGCTCGTGCGACCATGTTACGAGATATTGCTCGCAAGGCGAAAAGTCGATGAGTCGGACGAGGGGATGGAAGAAGCGTGCTTGGAGTTGGAAGGAGGGCCCGCCATACAGTCGGACGCCTTGTCGGTGGAGGGTGGCGATGTATGTTCCATGTGGCGACCACGAGACGTAGAGTTCTGTTCGTAGGCTTTGCTATGGCAATCATGTTGGATGGGGGATCGATTCGAATGTTGTGTGGTACGTACATAGTCTTCGTAGGCCACTTCGCATTGTGAAGGCCGGCCGTGCCAGCGTATTGAGACTTCATCTCCGCGATACGTAACGTACTGGTCACGGCCGAGGTGATCTGCCAGCCAAGCGCGCAGATGCTCCTATGGTGCATCGTTTGCTACCAGAGCTACGAGGTGAAGTTAGATTAGACGTACCTTTGGATGGTATTCTTCTCGTTGTGGTTCTACATACGTCTCGTCCAGATCGGAAAACTTCTCAATGTCAGTAAAACGATTGACGAGAAAGGTATGCTTTGCATCGAATGGATGGCCATTCATCTCATTGAGCGCGTAGGTGGCTGCGTCGGCCGTTCGGAATTCAACAAACGCATATCTGTGTGGGGCTCGACTTGATACGCTACGATACGCATGTGGGTCGGACATACCCATGGTTCTTTCCGGTCTTGTCGTTCCACGGCATGGAGATGTCATCGGGTTTTATCGCAGCGCCTTTCCGTGAAAACTCCTTTGCGATTTTTGCCAAAAGTTTATCAAATTTTGACTTGTCGATGACGGGGACACCATCAACGACGAGAATATGATCAACGCCCTCTTCCAGGCGGACCTTGTACCTGGATAAAACTTTCAGAAAGATGTTCTGTGTCATAATCGCTGTTGCACGCACTTTTCCTCGATATCCGAAAAGTCGATACCATCATCCTCAAGGATAGTCATCATGTTTTGATTTTGAAGCGTAAGAGAGAAGATTTGTTGGAAGTGGCCGCGCGAACGGATAATCCGGACCGTGTGTGTAAATAATTATAATTCGAATTAGTTATCTGCGTTCAGTCAGTACTGTGGCAGCACGATTTCATTTTGTAACAACTCCATTCAAAACTTTGTCATTCCAGCAAAGAAAACTGGAGGTCCGTCCATTGAGTGGTTTTCGAGTAATATTTTGGCTGGGGGGTGCCGAGATGGTGATCCACTGACTGCCGAGTTCCCGATCACCCACAGTACTGGCTCTGGTGTCTGGTAATTGCCGAGCCGCCACCTATCCGCCACCGCAATCCAACTGGAGCGTACGATAAAGAGATGCTTCGTCAGTGATGATAAAACCCACATACACAGCGATTATCTCCTGTGCGTTCCTTCCCCTCCGGAACTTCTGGCTGCGCAAAGAATCCTGACAAGCCTACAACCAATACCGCCAAGCACAGCTCTCTGTGGCACCGGGATATATATTTCCCTTGCTTCCCAGGCGTCGTACTTTCAATAGTCAGCTATGTCCATCAAGGGCGTTCTCGCGACCTTCAAGTTCACCCTGACCTTGTGGATCTTGTGCTCAGGTTCTCAAGCGTTATTGCAAGCCCCCTCGTGTGCTGTATCGTGCGCACGATTTGCTGCCTCTCAAACGTCATGTGGCATGTGCGTGGACCACAATTCAAGTATTACTTGATCCCTAACTTCCAAATTTTGCAGCTACCAAGTTCCATGTTTTTGCGACACCCTTCAGTTTCAAGAGAGTGTAAAGGCTTGCATCGGCCAGACCTGTCATTCCACTGACACGGGGGCCTCAGAGTATATCACAGCTCTGTGCTCCATCCGCGCACCAGCTGCTAACAGTATGCGACAGCCACACCTGTTCTCCTGTGAATTGTCCATGATTTCACCTTCTCATTAGCGTCGCCTTCCGACACACCGTCCATCGGGATCAGAGCATCAACGAACGAAGCTCCGACATTTGTGATGCTTAAAATGACCCTATTGGGAAGTGGACTTGGTGTAATCCTTGCGGTCATGCTGTAATGTGCCCGTTTGCGCCTCGAACAAATTGCATGATGCATGCCAGAACACAGCTCCTTTGTTTTGTTTTTTTTTGTTCCAAAGCTTCACCCTCGCCTCCACCAATGAGAGGCTATTCATCTTCCCTTTATGATTTGACGCGCCTTCACGACTCGGAATGGGTCTTCCTCGACTCCTCTCCGTCCTTTTGGGATCCCTTCCTTAAAAACCTCGAGCTTCATCTCGACGGTCCGGTTCTTAGGTCTTACTGGGGTGCCCCTATTGTTCGAGTGTACTTGAATACATTTAATCCAGACTGACTGTACTTGTATCTTTTTAATTCTAGATTCTTGTACAGCGACGTAATTATGTGGAATTGACGGTGCATTGTGATCAGAAGATATGCATTATATCGAGACGAGACGGTTGACTCGATGACGCATATTTGAAAAAAATGCTACCAGATCCAGATCTCCGATGCAAAGAGGTACGTTGTCACGTTGCTGCTCCGTTTTTTTTTTTTTTCTTTTCACAATATTTCTTCCACTCACACTCCCCGCGGATCCCGACAGTAGTGATCGCACTGTCGCCAGTGATATTCATCGTACCAAAGTGGGTTGATTCGTGCCGGCACTACGGAAACTTTGATGGGAACTACCGCATCCTTTCGTATCCGAGCCCTTGGCGCTTTCACAAGAACGCGAGTGCGAGGCGAACCAGTGCCATAAAGGAGAAACAGTGGGGACCTTATCACGCCGTTCTCGCCCCACATTCGTCGCCGCTGCAATGAGTGAGAAGTGCCCCTACTTCGACCTTGCCAGAATCTCGTCATGATGCGCACCATCCTGCCCAGATGGCGAGCACATGCACAAGCACTGGCATGCGAGATCCGATCAACCCTCGATACGCCTTACCCCGCCCGCACGCCCGCTTGATGGACGTCATTCATACCATGGCTGGCTGCTCGGACACCAAAAGGCCGAGCCAAACTATAGGTGTGTGTGGTGTGTGTGGGAGTGTGCGAATGCTTATGACTACGAAACGCGTATGTATTTAGCGGAGATCTCGGCGACTTTGCGTTGTTCGTGGCACATGAAAAAGATCGCGGAGGTGAGTGGGTGGCGCTATTGAGCTGCGAGGGGCTGCTGCTGATGCATGGCTTTGCGTGGCATTGTTGTTGGCTAACACTGGTGACATCCATGACACTTTCACTCCTACATTCCGAGCTGACGATATCGATATGAAAGGCACCGGCCTCACGGATGGATTCCCACTGAGCTGTGTTTACGTGCACGATGTACGCGTTCCCCGTTACATGTTGCATTCAAAGACTCATCCTTGACATATCCCTTGTGACGTGTTAGAAGGGTTTTGCCATGGGAGTGGGATATGTCGATGACGGAGCTTAGCCACGAGGTGTAAAACTACTCAAATACATGTACTTGAACTTTGCTCCAGAGTTCCCTGGCTGGTACCTTTCGTCAAATGTTAATATCACTGTTGTACATCTGGGCTGTCAGTAGTTGGAAGTCAATCTCATCACGATCCACTTCAGGCGGTGGTTCCCAATTATGCGCGCAATTCCTAGGTCGCTTTTCCAAGTTCCAAACGAGGATTGCCATGCTTCAAGATGCTCACTTCTCATTTAGGGGCCGTAGTAAAGCAACATCCTCTTTATTTACCGGGAACGACCAGAATACTACCTCAACAAGTAGGATATGTCGTCCATCATTTCTGTTCTCCGATTCTCATGCCTGTGGTAATAGCTTGGTACGTCTTTTCACTGGACGATGGTGGACTGACTGATGTTGCGTGAATTCGAAGCCATATGCCGTAGCACGCGACAATTGTAGGAGTTTTTGGCACGCACGATTCTTCAGGGCTACATCCGACGACGCCAATTTTTGATCCTCGAGGGGCACTCGCATATCCAAATCTTTTGAGGTCTGTCGCCAAAGGGGTTATTAAGATGACCGTCAGTACGAAGCGCAGTGATTCGTCTTTCGCGATACCTCCGTCCGAAGGCCTGGGGATCACAAGTGGCGTCAAAGCGCGGGCGAAACGATTTGATCTCGGTTTCAAGTTTGGTACCGCAGCACGAGACTACACCCTGTCGGGGTCGTTGTTGTGCTGAGTGGGTGGGTTGGAGAGGATTCCGGAGAAGGCCGGGATTGATGAATGAAATGAGCAACGAATGGTTGGCTGCGTTGCCCTGTTGTTTTATCTCTCCCTCCCTCCCTCCCTCCCCTCCCTCTCTCTCTTTTTCCTTCCCCTTGCTTGAAATTTTCAAAGCTTGCGCTCACTTTTTCCTTGTTGCAAGCGTAGGCCCGCTTTAAGCTTTTCAGCTTTATCTATCTATAAAGTACACCGCACTCCTCTTTTTTGTTTTCGTGCGTGTCTTTTTTTCTCTTCTATTTATCCATCTACCAACTCCTCCACGCTCCTTTCTCACCCATCCCCCCTCTCGTACCCTCCTCCTCTGACTCTTTTCTTTTCTTCTACCCTTCCTCTCCTTCGCTCTCTTTCTCCCCCCCTCCCCTGGTTCTCCAATCCACCTCGTTTCATCATGGACGACCCACAGGCCGCTTTTGCATCCCAGTATCCCACTTACGCTTTTGATTTGGACATGATGAAGGTCCGTATTCTCCGTCTTTTATTTTTCATGTGACTGACCCGTCTCCAGCGTCCTATGGATGCTGTCGGTGGTCCCGACGCCAAAAAGGCCCGCTGGTCGCCCAACTCATTTGGCGCACCCACTACTAACGGTCTCGTCACGCCCACCGCCCGTGATGCATTTGCGAACTATGGATATGGGTCCCAGGCAACCATCCCTCAAGGGTTCTCGAACGGCTCTCCGCCTTCAGGTTTTGCCGGGCCTCTTTATTCTACCTCTATCAATACGCCCACAGCGACGATTCCCGGACAGGTTAGCCCCAGTACCTCTAATGCCTTTGTTCAACAGCAACACCAAGCTCAGCAGCAGCAGCAGCAACAGGCCCAGCAGCAACAGCAGCAGCAACAACAACAGCAACAGCAACAACTAAACGGCAGTGCTGGCTACGGCTTCGGCGGGTACGGCGTACTCGGGATGGGCCTTCCTAGTGTGGGCATGCTTGGCGGATTTCCTTACGGGAGTCAGGTTGCTAGCTTTTCCGGAGTAAGTGTCGTTGTTTCTTTGATCCGTTGGAGTCACAACAACAATAAACAATAAATAGGGCTTCAACCCTCCGCGCACTCCTTCCCTCGGTCTCGCATCACCTGGCAACTATCCAGGTACAGCCATAACTGCGGCTCTCACCGCGTCTAACACCGCGACCGGCCGTACCGTCTACGTTGGCAACCTTCCTGCCACCGCATCCGTCGACGAGCTTCTTAACCTTGTCCACTTCGGCCCACTGGAATCAATCCGCGTCCTCCCCGAAAAGTCGTGCGTTTTCCTCTCGTTCCTCGATGGCGCCACTGCTGCGGCGTTTCACGCCGATGCTACCATAAAAAAACTTTCCCTCCATGGCCAGGAGCTCAAGATTGGGTGGGGCAAGCCGTCCCCTGTACCGAGCCAGGTCGCGCTGGCCATCAGCCAGAGCAATGCGAGTCGTAATGTCTATCTCGGTGGTCTGGATGAGGGTACGACGGAGGAGCAACTCCGTGATGACCTCAGCCGCTTCGGATTGATTGACCAGGTCAAGATTGTTCGCGACAAAAATATTGGCTTTGTGCATTTTTTGAGCATTTCTGTCGCCACAAAGGTACGGTCCTTCCTTGTATCCGTCTGTTCTGTATCGAAAACGACAACTGTTTTCAGGTTGTGAACACACTCCCCACAGAACCCGCTTGGGCTGGAAAACGGGTCAACTACGGCAAAGACCGTTGTGCGTACATCCCCAAGTCGCAGCAAGCTGCTGCCCAAGCTGCCCAGGCTGTCGCGGCTCAATCCCTCGTCGCACAGTCTGCTGCGGCGTCTCTCAGCCCCATTAATACCGGTGTTGGAGCCTTTGGGGCATTTTCCCCTTACTCACCATTCACGCCCGAGGGATTCGGTGTCCCTGGCAGTGCCAACAGGACCGTGTATCTTGGCAATATCCATCCTGAGACGACGACGGAGGACCTGTGCAATGCAATTCGTGGTGGCGTCTTGCAGAGCATACGGTACATGCAAGACAAACATATAGCCGTGCGTATCCTTGTCGACCATTTGGCCAATCTGACGGCTGAGTCATTGTATCAGTTCGTGACGTTCATAGACCCAGCAGCATCCCTCACTTTCTTCCATGCAGCATCATACCAAGGTTTGACGCTGAACAACCGGAGACTTAAACTTGGTTGGGGCAAAAATGCTGGCGCACTTCCTCCCGCACTCGCCTTGGCCGTACACGCGGGCGCGACACGAAACGTGTATATCGGCAACATCGAAGACTTTGAGACTTTCTCTGAGGATAAATTGAAGCGCGATTTCGGCGAGTACGGTGATATCGAGCTCGTCAACTTCCTCAAGGAGAAAAATTGCGCCTTTGTCAACTTCACCAACATCAATAACGCGATCAAGGCCATTGAGGGTGTCAAGAACAAACCGGACTATTCCAATCTCAGGATCGCTCATGGGAAAGACCGCTGTGCAAACCCTCCGAGGTCTGGTCCCCAAGGCGGCGGCGCGATGCGACGCTCGGCATCTGGTAATGGCCCCGTTTCCACTGCGGTCGTGCCCTCGGACGACCAGGAGCTCTTCCAGGTCCCAATGGACAGCACTAGCGCTGGTATCGAGATTGACCACGTTGGTGAGGTCGGTTCGGAACTGGTTGAGCCACCTACGGAGGCCTAAGGTGTGGTAGGACGTAGGCAGTGAACACGCCCTTGGTTTGTTCGCGAAGATACCCGTCTGTCTGTTCGTCTGTCTTTCCCGGACTGAAAACGCATACACACAAAGCACACGACGCATCGACAACCCTTGGAGAGTACCGGTGGACGGTGTAAATTGGAGAGCGACCTGCCTGCTTTGTCTAAACCATGTCGTATGTGAGAGCTTGCTTCAAGGAGAGTAGGAGGGGCAGTGTTTGTTCGTTCTCCATCCTCTATCGAATATCGTTATTCCTCTTTTCCTTCGTCGACGTATCCTGTTTCAGTTTCCTTTTTTTTTTTTTTTCGAAATTTTATGTGTTGTGTCTTTTTTTCCGTGCGTTGCGTCACCACCTTATTTCCCTCGTTCATTGCTCCCCACAAAAGAGAACTCCTGCCCGGTCGTAGTGCTATATCCATACCATATCGTATCGTACTATATTACATACGTGTCTGCCCCTCAAAACATGCTGAAAACCCATTTCATATAGGACCTTGTGGTCAATGACCATGGCAGTGACGAGAAGCGATCCTCGACGTAAGCGATCATCACGAGCAGTGATCAATCAGCTCGTGCACACCTTGGTCGTCGTCCTCTCGAGCACCGCGCCCTCATTGACGTCACGGACGACGTCGGCCTAGTTGGACCTGCATTCCTGATCATCTAGTCTGCACGCGATCTCGAACTCTTGTCAGCCGCTCTCTCTCGCCGTTACCAAAATCAGGATGGGAATGTGAACCCCGAGAACGAATAAAGTCGACCGTCGATGCGCCCGACAAGGACGGTAGCCAGTCGTGTGCTCCACCCCACGTTCATTACTATTCCCCTCCTTCTTCTCAATGTTCTGGCGTATCCCTCTTCTCCCTGCCTCTGTCGCCGCCATCCTGGCCGTCTACGTCGCGTCGACGCCTACGGGGCCCCCTCCCGCATGCACAGACGAGCCCAGGCTCTGGGACTACAAGGCCCCATTCTATCCATCCCCGCCTGAGCCCCCGTCTGTGCCAATGCGGTACCCGGAGGAGAAGCGGCCTTACCCCCCACCGCCATACCCCAGGCCCTATCTGGAGGAGCCCAAGCCGGAGGAGGAGAAGCCATACCCGTCGCCTCCTCGGAAGAAACAGGTGCCAAGGCTCTATGAGAAGGAGTACCCGTCTTCTTCCTCTGTGAATTCTTACCCGTCCCCTCCTGCGTACGAGAAGCCTTACCCGTCTCCCCCTGCCTCGGAGAAGCCCCAAGCGTCTTACGCCCCCGCTCCCCCTCCGAAGACTTATCCCGAGACTCCTGAGGAGAAGGCTTACCCGTCTCCCCCTGCCTCTGAGAAGCCCCAGGCGTCTTACGCGCCTGCTCCCCCTCCGAAGACTTATCCTGAGACTCCAAAGCCTGAGGAGAAGGCTTACCCGTCTCCCCCTGCTCCATCTCCCTCGGAGAAGCCCCAGGCGTCTTACGCGCCCTCCGCCCCCTCCGAAGACTTATCCCGAGACCCCAAAGCCTGAGGAGAAGGCTTACCCATCCCCCCTCCCACCACAGAAGGAGGAGAAACATGAGGAGAAGCCTTACTCGTACCCGCCACCGCCGCAGGAGGAGAAGCCCAAGCCTGAGGAGAAGCCTTACTCGTACCCGCCACCGCCGCAGGAGGAGAAACCCAAGCCTGAGGAGAAGCCCAAGCCTGAGGAGAAGCCTTACTCGTACCCGCCACCGCCGCAGGAGGAGAAATCCAAGCCTGAGGAGAAGCCTTACTCGTATCCGTCCCCACCTCAGGAGGAGAAGCCCAAGCCTGAGGAGAAGCCTTATTCGTATCCGTCCCCGCCTCAGGAGGAGAAGCCCAAGCCAGAGGAGAAGCCTTATTCGTATCCGTCCCCGCCTCAGGAGGAGAAGCCCAAGCCCGAGGAGAAGCCTTACTCGTATCCGTCCCCACCTCAGGAGAAGCCCAAGCCTGAGGAGAAGCCTTACTCGTATCCGTCCCCACCTCAGGAGGAGAAGCCCAAGCCTGAGGAGAAGCCTTACTCGTATCCGTCCCCACCTCAGGAGGAGAAGCCCAAGCCTGAGGAGAAGCCTTACTCGTATCCGTCCCCGCCGCAGGAGGAGAAACCCAAACCTGAGGAGAAGCCTTACTCGTATCCGTCCCCGCCGCAGAGGGAGGAGAAACCCAAGCTCGAGGAGAAGTCTTACCCGTCTCCTCCCCCTTCGAAGTCTTATCCGGAGAGTCCCAAGCCCGAGAAGAAGCCTGAGGAGAAATCCTACTGGGGTTCCATCGCCGAAGGAGGATAAGCCTCGGCCCTACGATAAGCCTCGGCCCTACGAAGAGAAATCCCCACCCAGGCGAGCGACCCTCCAATCCCGCGTACCCGTTTTCCCCGATCGATGATGGCAGGAAACTTTGCAACCCGGACCAACTGATTTGTTGTAAGAACGCGACCACGGTATCCATAATAACCCTCCGTTTTGTTGCCCTGTTTCTGACTTGGATTCCAGAGGGACGGTGCTCCAGTGAAGAAACCTTTCTCAGACGATCGTAGCGACACGGTAGTAGATACGACGAGCGACATTGATGACTTGGTCGGAAAGGACTGCGATCTTGAGTCAGTGGACTGGTGTCCTCCGACTGATTGGCTACTTTGCTGTGACGAAATCACAATGGTGCGTATCCTTCAAGTTAGCCCTGTCCAGTTCCATCTGTTAATCAATCTGCTACATCAAGGGCTCGGTGCTTGGGTGTTCGCCATTGGATCAGTTTGTATAAATAGGCAGAGTGTGGTTGGCGAAGATATTTCACTCTTTTTACTGTCGCTCTTTTATTTTTTGTACACGACACGACATTACTATCAATCACACCCAAACCTGAGCCGGTCCAAGCGAGTTGCCGGTGCCGAAGTGAAGGTCATACATTCCTTGCTTTCATACTCCCATCATCATCAGAATGTCCCAATTCCACCCCGTCGTTGACTCTACCACCGTCTTCAGGCGTGACATCTTCAAGAATAAAGTTCTCTTTTGCACTGGCGGTGGCTCTGGAATATGTCGTGTTATGACCGAAGCTGTCGTTCGTCCAACTTGCTAACATGGAGGTCCGACTACTAACGCGCTCTCTCGACTCCATCAAGCTGCGACATGGCGCTAATGCTGCCATCGTTGGTCGAAAGTAAGTCACATAGAAGTTTGCAACTTTCCTTTTCCTGACATGATCGTAGCGAGGAACGCCTAAAGAGGGCCGCCCAAGAACTTTCCGCTGCTACTGGAAACGCTTGCCTCCCCGTCAAGGCCGACGTCAGGGACCCCATACAAGTTCAGGATGCTGTTAAGATAACCATCAAGAGGTATGGCAGGATTGATTTTGTCATCAATGGCAAGTGCCACGCGCACGCCCCCTCTATTCTCTCCCAATGACCACCACACCCCAGGTGCCGCTGGGAACTTTCTGGCCCCCATCTCGGGTCTCTCCGAGAACGGTTTCAGGACTGTAATCGAGATTGACGCGGTAGGCGTCTCTTGTTTTTCTCTCCTGCTTGTTAACGTCTGCCACTCGGTCAGCTTGGGACGTACCATACCATCAAGGCCACTTTACCCTACGTGAGGGCCTCAAAGGGTTCGTACGTCCATGTAAGCGCGACCTTACACTACCGGGGTGCGTGTGCTCTAGAGTAGACTGCAGTGCTTCTTGGGGATCTGAGCATACCTTCAGGCACGCCATATCAGGTACACGTCTCCGCTGCTAAAGCTGCCGTGGACGCGACATCTGCAGTCCTCGCGGTGGAAGAAGGTCCTCATGGCATACGTTCGAATGTCATCGCACCGGGCCTTATTGCCGGAACAGAGGGCGAGGAACGCCTCTCGTCCAAGGACCCCACTGGACAGAAAAACTGGTACCTTCCGACGGGCCGCAAGGGTGATTCCAGGGATGTTGCCAACGCAGCAGTCTTCTTGTTCAGCGACGCGGCCAGCTACATCTCTGGTCAGGTTCTGGTTGTCGATGGCGCCTCTGAACACCTTCGAGGACCCATGCTGCCATATCCGGAGAGCGTTCTGGATCCAGAGTCGACCAAGGGCCTGATAAAGGCGAGGATGTAGGTGGGTCTATGGGATTGAACTTGTGTCGTACACCCGCTGCAAGGATGGCGCGATCGCGAAGCCCTTTCACAACTTACTGACTGGTAAAACATCTCAAACTCCGGAACTGGGGCGAATCGAGTCGTACATATATATATATTGTTGTATTAATACAATCCTACTCCTTACAACAACAAAAATGTCATGACCACGCATCCATGGAAACCTGGGTCCACCGGACTTCGACCCCCAACTGCCTCAAGGATACGGCCTCCTCTCCGGTTATCGGCCGACATCCTTCTACAGACACCTGTTCAACCTTTGCAATTCGTCGCTCGTCGATCGTCCCCACATATTGCCATGCTATTCGTCCCGCGGCGTAGTTGTGGGCGCCCTTGGGCAGTGGTTTGATTGGGCGCTTTCCTCCGCAGTCGACAAGTTCGGTGCGATTGTCCTCGGATCCGTGCCCATTTCGCAACTTGACGAGACGGGTGAGCGTGGCAGGTTCGACGCCGTCGCAATACCAGAGCTGGATGTGGCGCAGGCGCGGGCACACGCGCACTCCGACAGGACGCGCGGTGGCGAGAGCGTCGAGCAGGGGGGCGATGTTGAGAATGAAGTTGCAGTCGAGGCGCTGAAGGCACGGCATGTATCCCAGCATCAGGGAGGCCTGTTCGGGGGGGACCGCGAAACCGGAGAGCAGGAGGTGCGTCAGACGCGGTATTCGCGGATCGCGAAAGATGCTCTCCAACCGCGGCAGCTGGCGCGGTGGGTCCTCGTCGTCGTCGTTGACGAGCGCGCGCGGCGGGCCCGTCGGACGACGGGCCGACCCGTTGTTTCGGTGCGAGAGCGACAGCGTCTCGAGCGCGGGGAAGTAGAGCTGGAGGAACGGGCTCCGCAGCGTGTCGCCCGAGGAGCAGTGCGCGCGGAGCACCTTCAGGTTGGACAGCTCGAGGACCGGCAGGGCGGGCGTGCTGTGCCTCACGTGGACGAAGGTGGGGTGCAGCCACGCGGCCAGCTTCTTGCACTTGCTCGGGCCGGCGAACGCAATGTCGAGGATCTCCAGCCGCGGCGTGGGGAAGTGCATGAGGAACAGGTGCAGCGTCACCGGGTGCGCCTCGGTCCACTCGAGCTCGCGCAGGTGCTCGAGCAGGACGGGCGGGAGCGCCCTGGGGCTGTCGAGCCGCCAGGCCGCGTCGTCCTCCCAGCAGAGCTTCGCCTGGACGTTCGTGTCGAGCGGGAGGGAGAACACGGGCCCGGCGCGCAGGAGGGCGAGCCGCTCGACGCAGGGCGCGCAGGCCAGCAGCCGCGCAAAGTACGGAACGCGCAGAAAGTCGAGGTGTCCCGGGAGCGGGGTGTCGACCGTGAGCGTGATCTCGCGCAGCGCGGGCAGCTGCCCGAACGCCACGCCCGCGAGCGGGATGTCGCGCAGGGTGAGCGCCCGCAGGGTCGGGAAGCGATGCGTGCGCCAGGGGTTCGATTGGCCGTACGCGCGCTCGGGGCCGTCCCACCGGAGCGTGTCGTGCAGTTCGCCCGGGGTGGAGGATCGGAGCGCGAGCTCGAGCGATTCGAGGGACCCGAACCCCGGTGTGTGGTTGTGGAGATAGGAGAGGGTATCGACGATCACGTCCTGGTCGCCGTGTATGTAGAGAGAGCGGAGCGGAGGCAACACGTCGAGGACGTGGGACCGGCGGGGTCGCCGGTGTCCCCGCACGCGGAGCGCTGTCAGCACGCTTCTCAGCGTGGGCGCCGAGTCCTTGTTGGTCTTGATCGGCGGTGCGGCGTAGAATACCTCGGTAGGAACACCCTTCGATCGGCCGAGGAAAGCCTGAGTGGGAGGGCTCACAAAGAGCCATGTTGATAGCAGGTCTGACGGGGCGAGAATGACGCGACGCCAGAGGGTAGGCGTGGAGAGTGCTATGTCCCGCCATCTCTGGCACACATGGGAAATGTTGAGGGGGGCGGCGTCCAGTGGCGACAGGTGGGGATCGAGGACGTCGTGTGTGAGCAGGATAAAGATGAGAACGAGAAGTTCTGGCGGGAGCGAGTGAAACGGGACGCGGTCTTTCTCGGGTCGGTTGCGTTCGGCCAACCAAGGATCCAACCGTCTGCGCTGGAGGACGTCGAGAGGCATCGTTGCAGCGGTTTTAGTCGATTTGCTGCGATACGTACGGGCAGCGAATGTGGACTCCGACTCGAACATGGTAAATGGGAAACAACATCAAAGGACAGGCACAACGGCTGCTCCATCTCTGCTCTACCTCACTCACTACATTCAAACGGACGGATCCCGGTCAATTACGAACGAAAGCATGGTCGTCAGCAGGCGAAAACTCGAGTAGAGGTACTGCGTTTGACACGCCACGCCCCTGAGCCATGCCTGCCTTGAACCTTAAACGGCTGATAAGCAAGGGATGGAGGCGTGTGCACGCCCACGAGGCGAAGTGCACACAGCTGCCATCATCACCGGCAGGCACTGAAACATCGTACAACCCACAGTCAATTGTAGCTCTCTCCTGGACTTCAAGTGCGCCATCGTGCGTCTAGTCTACAGATCCATCGATAGCTCCGCCCAACCGTGCATTAACGACGCTTAAATAAGTATCTATGACGAGCGGGATGGTCAGCACAGTAGGGTGTTTCACGGGACATGAAAGACATACTCCATACAAGGCTGACGATGCTGATGAAAACGAACCGAAATTGCGGGGGTACCAGTCCGAAATTGACTATCTGTGCGGGGGTATACACCGCCCTATGGTGGTGCTTAGATTGACAAGGTGATCAAAAAGACCTGCTCACCAGCCTCGCATCAAGGTCGGCACAAACTTCTGGAGGGAAAAGGTCAAACATGGCGCCGAGTTGGATGAGAAAGGAGACATGCCGTGTTCAGACTATCCATTACACCGGACACGCCCTTGCCTTCCAGGAGAGACATTGAGGTGAAGAACCCACCAAGGACGACTGCGAGACTCATCAAGCACCATGGATGCAGTCAGACATGAAAAACGAACCAGGTGCCATGAACGTCTGATCCAACCACGTCTGCCAGCGTAAATGATAAGCGGTTAGTGACCGGAGGTTGTGCAGGAGGATGACCGCACACGATAGATGACGGCTTTGGTAGGGGTAGCAAACTGTAGGCGACTGAGAAACGCTATCCACTTTGAGACTGGAGGACCAAATAGGCAGCCTGGTGGGATGGCGGTCATGAGACACGATGTACACTCGGGAATGCACACGCAAGGGTCACCTCCAAAAAATGTCAGACGGGCTGTTCGCGAAAACTAGGTGGGGTGAGTTTTAGAAGCGATGAGAATGGTGGGGGCGCACATCGTGTTTTGTGCTTTTTCGCTCGATAGCTTGCTGGGCGATGATGTCGCCCGAGGCAAAAAGAACGGCTGAGGTCACGCATTGGGTGGCCAACGGTCTCTTGAGCAGTGCATTACTAGGGAATCGTAAATAGGTGGAAGAGGTGGATAGATCGAGAGGTGCACCTGAAAGAACGGAAGAGAGATGCCATAAGTCTCAAATTTTTTTTTTTTTAGCCCATGCCAGCCTCGTACTCGTACTCCGCGGCCAGAATGCCAATGTCCGATCAGACCGACGGGCAGTTGTACGGTTGTCCTCTCAAGATCTCATGCCAGCCACCACCATGTCCGATCACAATTCACGCCATGTCCACGTTAGATCTGGAGCTGACTGGCCGTCGGTACGACTGAATGGGTCATTGGAATCCGTACGTCGTGTACGTATAAAGCCAGCGGTCAACGGCTCGAGTTCACCAGTGCCTCACCGGTCCTCTTCATTTCTAGTCTCGCTTTCTGTCATGCTTTCGCGTTTCTCTTCCCTCTTCGTCTATCTCGTCGTCGGTCTCGCCGCAGCAAAGCCCGTCCCAGATGGCTCGCCGGCCCAGCAGCCGAAAGTGAAGGATGTGCAAGTCAACGATCAGAATTGCAGTCTGAAGGAACAGAAGTGCTGCAATCAGATTTACCCTGCAAGCCGTTATCCATTGCTGCGGTTGTTTTATTGTTCGCTGATGTTTGTCTGTCGCTTTTTTAGGCTCCCGATTCTAGGGGACACGCTCGGGCCGACGACGATCCATTGGCCGATCTTATCGCACTTTTCGGGGGTCTCGGCATCTTTGATGACGCCGTGGACGACGTTCATCGCTCGAATAAGCCTTATGCCATAGGTTGTTCCCCTATGGGCGACAGCTCCGGCGATGGTGGCCATTGCGAGTTCAGCCCGACGTGTTGCACTGGCAATCACTTTGTGAGCGCTGCTCCTACTTCCTCCTTTTGTTGCTGATGTTGTACAAGGGCGGACTCATATCCGTTGGCTGCTCGCCCATTACCGTTAACACGTGATCCTGATGCCCTACTTCCATTCTTTTGCACTGTCCTTGTCGTACCATACTATTCCTACAAACCCAATTTATTATGAGTTACCGTAATCCCATAAATGTCGAGGGACTTGTGGAGCTCGGCTGAAAAACCAGCCATAAGTGGAAGCGTGAGAATTTCTGCCCGTGGACACGCCATTCTCGTCAGTTTGATACCCCCCATCTCACCCTCAGGACGGGGCGGAGAACCAAGGCTCAGCAGGATCCACATCCGACTTGGCCCGGCCCAGCTCCGCGCACCTATTGTCGACGTCATCGCGCCCTTTCGGGAAGAAGGCTTTCCTATCAAACGAACCTGTTTGGCAATCATCACGTCTATTAGGCCCAGAAGACTTGTGGAATTCGAACGGAGATCTTCGATCTTGACTTGTGTAACCAAAAAGATTGTCGGCGGTCGAGGATAGACTCTGGGTGACGTTGGAATGTGAAATTGACGAAAGATCCTCACGCGTTAAGAATCGAAGTGTCCTCATATGGATGGCAGATCGTCATCTTCCAAGCAAAGAATTTGCGGTTGTCTAGAAAGGTTTCGTCTTACGGCCCAAACTCAAGTTGGGGACTGGAATGCAAAACACGGAAACGTATAAAACCTGGTGGTTATGGCCCGAGTTCTGCAGTGCCCAGCGGTTCTCCAACGGTCTCTCCACTTCTCATTTCTATTCCTGCTTTCCGTCATGCTTTCGCGTTTCTCTTCTCTCTTCGTCTACGTCGTTGCTGGTCTGGTCATCTCCGCGGCAGCGACACCTATGGTAGCCCGTGACTCCGACGACGCACCGAAATCGCCGTCGTACCCTTATCCTCCTCCTCGCTCACCTCCACCCAAGTATTCGCCAGAAAGGCCGTACGCACCCTCGTACCCCGATGAGAAGAAACCCGAGGAGTATCCTAAGGCGAAGTACCCTAAGGAGTTGTATTCAGACGAGGGGAAGTATCCCGCGAAGTACCCTGATCAGAAGAAACCCTACCCCGATGACAAGAGCAAGCCTTACCCCGATGACAAGGACAAGCCTTACCCCGATGACAAGGACAAGTCTCACACCGACGACAAGGACCCGAACGTGTCGGTGAACAAACAGGTTTGCAGCGTGGGTGAGCAGCAATGCTGCAATTGGGTATACGATGTACGTCATAATCCAATCGCCACCTCTGTCAGTTCGCCATTGATGCTTTGCTTCAGTCGAATGGTCAACAGACACATGGACGCAAACGCCAAGACTTCGGTGACATTCTGGAGGGTCTTCTCGATTTCCTCACGGGTATTGGCGAAATTGGCCTCACCGATGAGATCCAGGATTCAGGAAAGGGTGCGGGTGTGCAGTGTTCCCCCCGCGGTGACAGCGACGGCGATGGTGGCCATTGCGAGTTCTCGCCAGCAATGTGCTGCGCCGACAATAAATTCGTGGGTGTTGTTGTCATTTTTTCCCCTTCTTAACTGATGTCATACCTCAACAGGGTGGCTTGTTGGCCATTGGCTGCTCCCCGATTGATCTTGACCTCACCTGATCGACTTTTCGGGTCTGGGAACTCTTGGTGTGCCTGTGTCGGGGACAAATTTTTCTAGACCTTCCCACTCCTTTGTACACCCATATATGCCTTTATTTGTACCGTACCATTCTATTTTTTCAGACTTAATTTACACTTCGTACCTTGAGTGAAGCTTGGATCCGGCGTGCAGCCTGTCTCTTCCCGTTGTTCTCCTCCCTCTTGATGGAGCTGTAAGGAGCGTGACTCAGTCTCGTTTACAAAAGACTGTATTGGTTAGTAAGTTAACCTGTAAGGAGCGTGACTATGTACAGTATTAGCTTCAAAGAGAACTATAAACGAGTGTAGTACTGACCTCAGTCTCGTGTACTGAGGGAAAAAACGAACGACAAGTAATTCGAATTATTTACACGTACGGTTCGGGTTTGTCTGTTCACACGCCACCTAGTGGCTGTATTCAAGTCTACTTCACCTTCAACCGGCAACACTACAGCTTGAAGGGGCTCATGGCTTAGCCCCACTACCTG
This sequence comes from Russula earlei, assembly GCA_025769875.1. NCBI lineage: Eukaryota > Fungi > Basidiomycota > Agaricomycetes > Russulales > Russulaceae > Russula > Russula earlei. The sequence goes on along the minus strand of JAGFNK010000113.1, from coordinate 10,628 downwards.
CGTGTTGACACGGAGGCCATTCAGGGCTTTTTGGCACCACTTCTCAGCAGCTGATGGCCCTGCTTCCGAATTCAAGTCCAAAATTCAGATCTCCTAGTTGCTGTCGCGCCTCCAAGTGACGGTGACACGTTGGGCCTCCGAATGGCACCACTCCTCAGCAGCGGACTTGGACCGCCCTGCTTCGAATTCCTCAAAACTTGGAGAAGCCGGGTCGGACGATCACTTGACTTTGATGTACCACTTCCACTTTCTTGTTTACTTTTTCTGATTTGCTCTTGCAAACGGTCATCCAACATCTGAAATTTCTCCGCCTTTTTTCCCAACTCTTCGAACTTCTCCGGATTTCGCCACGCTTCTTCGTGCAGATCTTTGATTCGTTCACTGAAGATGTTCGGCATATGCGAGTGGGAGGAGGGTTGATTGGCAGGACTCTGATTTCTGCAAGGTAAAGTCAACTTCAAGGAAGAAAGAGAACTTGAAGAGGTCGGCGTACCCGAGCACGGCCAACGATGATGCAATGCCAATGGTCAGGCAGGATATGGCAAAAACAGAGATGCGCATTGTAAGTTGTGCTTGTGGGTGGGAATATGGATCGTAAAGAGTTGTCGGTTGTCGAGGTATGAAGTCAGCAGCGTGGAAATTTCAGAAAGATTGTCGGTAACTGGTACCTGCCAGTACGTGAAGCACAGATTGAGAGAATCGTAACGGCAAGCATTGGCTTTATATTGGCGAGACCACCTCTCTGTCCGCAAATGTAGGATCACGATGGGCAGGGCTCCGCTTGATCCGACGCATCATGATTCAGTTTGATGCAATGTTGATGCATTGACGTTGAAGCAACGAGCGCGTGAAAGCGACTTGAAATCATCTTAGCTATTCACATCGGCCGCTGAGAAGGAGGACAAGCCTGTTTGTTATCATGTACTAGTAAGACCGACACGTACGGTATGACTCTTGACACGAGTCATTGTTAGGCCAGGCAACTGCGGGGCGCTCTCAACAAGTGGCCAGTCGATGCCAGCAGCCTCAATCGAACTATAAGCGCGCCGTGCCGTGCCCTATACTGTGTCCCTTCATCTCATGTACGTCATGATACCATGTGGTTAGTGTTGTTGGTTGATGTCAACATGATCCTCGTCGTGAACACATAGTATGACTGACACACCTTGTGCCTCCCTCACGTGTGTCTTCTCTTCTCCTTCATCACTCTTCACTCGCGTCTAAGTCACGTTTTACTTTATTAAGCTATTCACCTTCGGATCTACTCGCTCACCTCAGTGCCATATCGACCGACTCGTATGGTACATCTCTATGCCATGTTCTCATCTTTGAGAACACGACAACACCATCCGACATCTACGCAGAAGAATAGAATCCCGTCCACTTGTTGTCATCCCCTCCCGTTTTCCCTTCCGTCTACTCCTCTCCTTCGGGTGAACACAACCTTCAGCCACAATAACGCATCGACAATTCATTCCAAGTCTCTTGTCCGAGAACATACACGCTAAGGCTAAGCTCTTGTATCCGAAACCATGATCGTCATAGCTGCTCGTTCGTAACCACACACAGAAACGTGAGAGTGCAAAATGTAGGTCTCATGACGTGATTCTTGTTGTGATCGCCCACTTCCGGAGCACGTTGGGAGAGTGAGACCGATCACGGGCAATTGATGCCAGTTGTGAGCAATAGAAGGAGAACGAGGCATCGCCTCGTTATGATATATATTTATTTGATACGATACTCAGTTACTTAGCTACATACACTTTAGATCTCGCCTCGTAGATAGCTTAGATGTTGATCAGTTCAATCACTTTTTCGTAACTTAAACATTCCTTGATTGTGGGCTCATACAGCCCTCACCAGTTGTCTACTTAAGCAGTGCTTAGTTCCCCTCAGTGTTTGCTTATGTGCACAAGTCACTGCCAGTGAGGTATGTCCCTTTGTAATTTTTCATATGTGCTGTGGACTTATGCCTAGATAGCATACCTTGGTTATCTTATCTAGGTAATACATTACAGTGACTGCTTACTAATGTTTGAAAGTCCAGTCCAGTCTGGTTTTTTTGCCCACCTTGGGGTGCAACTGTAAACCAGACCAGTTCATGTATTTTGAAAATTTTATGCAACTGGAGACTGGACTGGTATAGACCAGTCTGTTGTGGTTGCCTAATGGTTGCTGGACTAGTTCAGACCAGATTACAACCAGTCCAGTGTCAACTATCACCTATGGGGAACTTCCCAGTTCACTACCATCTTGCCAGTCACAAATGTCACCAAAGTAATGGACATGTAACACATGCTGAATTGAAGTCCGCCTGGGCTGAAACATCCCTGCATCATATTTACATAGGCAATTTGATTAGGTGGGGACTAAGGAAAACAGTTGTAATGGGCATCTAATTGAGTGAAATCTGGTTCTTCTTGAGTCTGGAATGATGGTACAGTACTATTGTAAGGTGTAGTGCTGTAAGCAAAAACTGAGTGGTGTGCCAGTGAGGACAGTTGTGCAAATGGTTGCACTGCATTTGAGGGTCCTACTGATGACTTGAAGGCCAGGGACAATGAGGAGGGATACAGCATACTACTACATCTTCTGCCATACAGTCCCATAAACTGGTTGATTTCCAACTCTGAATGTGCAGCAAGGTGCTCTTTGAGTCATGTGGTGAGCTCAGATGTGGTGTTGTAATCTACCCCCTTGTTTGTCAACAACCCTTGTTTCTATTTTTACACACCACCCTTGTTCCCTTGACTACTGTTTTTATCCCTTGATCTTGATTAACTTCTATTGTTTCACCTTTCATGTTTCACCTGTTGTTTGATCCTTTTCTGCTATGGGCTTAGTTTTATCTATTGTTCCACATATGGTACTGTACAGCCTTGCTAGATATAGTATTTCAGTGCCTGTAGAAGCTGGAGAATGCCCCAAGCTTAGCAGTGTCCCATTTCCTGTTGCATCCCTTGCCCTGTGTAACTTTTTCAATCACAACCTGCATTGTGCTGGCTTACACTCTGCTTGACCAGAGCTCATCACAAGGGACCTTTGTGTTCCTCTTCCTCCTCTGTTTCTCTCTCATCATCCTCTTCTGTGAAACCAGAAGATCAACTCTGTCTGTGGATTAGTCATTTTCTGACTTAATCCTAAGATGCTAAACCTTTCAACTGGTCTCTTTGAGCTGGCCTCTGTTACGAACCAAGGCCAAGGCCAGATCCTGGCCATTTATTGTCCTATTTCACTCAAGAAAGACCTCTCTCACTTTGCATTACCAACACACTTCCGTTCCTTGGGCTATCCCTCCTGCGGTGCAAGATATCGCTCTTGCAAAGGCACTATGACATGACCAGGCACCCGTTTCCTAATTGGGTAATCATCGTGTGGCAGCCACATGGCCACTCAGCCACCAAGAACCTGAAACAGGAGCATAAACTCTTATTGTTAAGATTCTCTTGTTCTCCAACTGTCATCTGTTTTGCTGACTCATCTGTGATTACTCATATGTCTGGCTTAGTGATTGCTTACTGATCTTGACCATAGTCGCTTACTGATTGCTTACTGATCGATGACTGATTGCTTACTGATTCATGACTAATACTAGGAAAGAATGACTCACGCGTGAGTCATTCATAACATTCTTGAATTGCGCCCTATGTATTTGGATACTACTGGTTCCCAGCTATGTGCACCCCGAGTTTCGTACGAATCGGATCAGTAGTTATTGAGATATCGTATAAATAGTCTGTGGTACCAAGAAGTCGAGCCTTATGCTTGACTTACACTTTTCCACAAGACAACTATCTTGTCAAACGATCTAAACAAACTATAGTGCAGACTCTAACTGAAAGAGGTCCCTCTCTTTTCTACATTCAATCTTCCTGAGATAATATCAAAGGGATCGAAGTCTAGTGCTTGAACTATATCAAGCAACTCTTTCACAAGAAGAGTTGGTACTAAGATCTGTCAGATCTTAACACTTATGAACTGTTGCATAACTCATATGATGTCATCTAGGCTCCAATGACATCATGGCTGACTGAGTGACTCCACAATGACCTCACTGGCTCACTAAGCACTCCATAATGACATCATAAGGATGTCATCGCTCCACAATGATCAGTAATATGCTCAGTAAGCCTGAAACCTGACACAAGCGAGTTTATACCCCTGTAGTCCTATTGGATGGTACCAAGGAGTCTAGAATAGTTCCTGTTCTTTGTAATTGACCCTGTACACAGTATATAAGCCCCAATGTAGTATGGCAGTCATCAGACTGTCCATTTGTGATACTCTCATCCTCCTGGGTACTCCCCTGCGACTGCTCAGTTTAAAGTCTTCCCTTGTCCTCAAGGTACTCTTCAATGACTGCCTTGTCTAAAGCCCTTTGCTACACTGGCCTCTACCCTTTGCCTCTGTCTCTTGCAACATCTTCCAGTACCCCTTTGGTACCTCCTCATCATTTGGCTCATCCTCCTGTTCAACGCTGTCTACGCTGCATACCATCTGTTCCGACCCTTGCCCACCTGCTCCTGAGTCCTTAGTGATCAGCAGTATGTGTCTTGACAGCCCCACTGAACCCCTTGAACCAAGTCACAGGGACTTGGCCCCACTGAACCCTGAGCTAATGCTCTAATGGCTGTGATGCTGTAACACAAGCTAAGCTTCCTTACTCCATTCTGGAGATTAACCTTGAATCACCATCAAACTGCTGGATCCATGTCCAACCTAGACCCTCCCCAGACCTCCCCAATATGTTGTTGGAACTGCCACTTGGGACAGCTTCCACACCTTCCTCTGCTATGTTACCACTGAAAGCGATGAAGAACTACCAGTAGAATTCATCAACAGCCATTGGTTTGAACTACAGCTAAGATGAGGACAACTCTATACTCATCAAGAGTTAGAACTCAAACAAAACAGCCTTGAACTAGGCTATTGGTGGGAAGACAACCCCCATTATGAACCTTCCTCTGAATCAGAAACTGCCCCTACTGAAAACAGCTCTTCTGCCCCCTCTGAAACCCTTGAAACCCAGACACTCCCTGAATCCCCAGAACCATAGAACCTTCCTGAACTCCAGGAACCCCTGGAACTATGAGGCCACAGAACTTAGAACCCATTATGCCACAAATTGCTGTGCAAGCCCCTCAAATTGCTGCTCAGGCCCCTGTAACGGCGTCGCAGCCATTAGAGCGTTGGCTCAAGGTTCAGTGGGGGCCAAGTCCCTGTGACTTGGTTCAAGGGTTCAATGGGGGTCGGCTCAAGAAGGCCGGTTCAGAGGTTTAGCGTCTCAAGGCTTAGTCAGACAATGACTCAGCCCGCAGACAGAGTCGATCTTCTGGTTTCACAGAAGAGGAGAGCGATGAGAGAGAGACAGAGGAGGAAGAGGAACACAAGGGTTCCTTGGGGTGTGCTTAGGTCAAGCAGAGTATAGGCCAGCACAAGCAAGTTGTGATTGAGAGAGAGTACAGGGCAAGGGATGCGACAGGGAATGGGACAAAGCTAAGCTTGGGGCATTCCCCAGCTTTTACAAGCGCTTAAATACTGTATGTAGCAAGGCTGTACAGTACTATAAGCAGAACAATAAGTAAAAGGCAGATCAATAGCAAAAGTAGCTCAACAATAGATGAAACATAATAAGTGAAACACAATAGATGAAACACAATAAGGGATCACCATCAAGGGATAAAATGGTAACCACGGAAACGGAGGTAATAAAAGGAACAATGATGGGAAGGGATTATGGACGAACCGACAAGGGGGTAAATCATAACAGCCCCTCCAGTCATCGCTCCACCCCCCCAGGTAGCAGCCCCAGCACCACAAGGAACCAATGGGTCCCTCAATGGCAAAGAGCCCATGGCATTCACAGGAGAAAGAAACAAAGCAAAATGCTTCATCATGGAGTTCAACTTATACTAGGGGCTTAATGACAATAAAGCAGTCATGATCAGCCCTCTTAAACAAACCATACTAGCTCTCTCCTACATCCAGGGAGGAAACGTCAAAGGATGGGTTAACTCACAGGCAACTGCCCTCAGGGAAAAAGTGAATAGCAAAACCCTGTCAACCGAACTGATGAAGCCTTGTAGAACAACTTTGTCACAGACTTCACCTTCAAATTCACTAACATGGCAGAGAAAGAGGATGCTCAGTGTCATGAACCAGTTCCCAGAGGGTCCTTGAAGGACCCTTCCTTAATAGAGGAAACCCAGCCTCTATGGTGCCACCCTGTTCGCATGGACAAAAGGGGTGACTAGAGGTGTCCACAATATTGCACACATATTGTTGTGCAAGTGATTCTTGGCACAATTGACATACAGCAAGCCCCACTTAGTGGCAACCCTTTTAGCAATAAGGGACAGTATTATAGCCTCTCTAAGGACCCTTTAGGATGACTCTAAGTGCCCTACAAGAGGCACTAACAAGACACTAAAAGCCCTATGACGTGTTATTAGACTAACTCTAATAACCTTAGAATGAACTATAAAGCAATACTAAGGACCTTAATATAAGTATTAGGGTTGACTCTAATGACCCTAATAGAACTATATAAGGGGCCTTATAAGCAACTCTATTCCTTGAACCAAACTACAAGTCCTTAAATGACTGGCCCTAAACTAACTAACAGTAAATGAATCAGGTGCTTTGCATGTGTACTAAAGCAGTGAACATGTGGACAGTAAAGGCTCTTACTCATCAATGGGAGCCTTCTTACTCAGCAGCTTACTGAGCATGACTGAGCATGCCCAGTAAGCAGACCCCAACTTCTTACTCATCTATCAATTGTGCTTGATAACAAGGTTATGACTTGTTCCCTATTTAGCAGTTCCCTTGTAGTATATAAGCACTCAATAAAGTAGCAGACAGTCTTCAGACTGTGCATTTATTTACAGCACTCTCTACTCCTGGGATACTCCTTTTAAGGACTGTCCCCTTGTGATCATTCTGGCCTCTTCCCTGTGTAATTGCTCAACACTACCAGTAACCATACCTCTTTGGTACTTGGTACTGCTCTGGACCTTACTTCTTGCCCACACTGTCCTGGATGTCTATCGACTTGTCTTTGAACTTATCCCTTGCTCTTGAAACTGGATTGTTCAACAGTGAGTCTTGACACTCAGGTGGCCCTTCTTGCTAAACACGAATGAAGGACTCCCTTGATGACTACATTTCCACTTTTGAGCAACTTCTGGCCAAAACAGGATGGCCTGAAACTGATGTAATTGCCATCAAAAGTTTCAAAAACAGACTCAAATGCAGACTTTATGCTGCAATTTTAAACAGAGACATCTGGCCCACTACTCTCCAAGAATGGAAGGAGGAAGCCAGAAGGCAACACAGACAATTCATCACTATCAAGGAAAAACTCAAAGGGAAAAGAACCATCCCCCCATCAGAACATAGACCTCACCACCCTGACCAAATGCAAGTGTATGCTTCCAAGTCCAACTTCAAGAAACTCACCAAGGAAGAAAGGAAGCAACTCACAAAAGAAGGACATTGTTTCTGCTGCAGAGAAAAGGATCACCTCAGTCAGGAATGCCCTAAAAACTCGACCCCAACCACATCCAAGGTTTGTGCCATGGAACCTACTCCAGACCCACCCAAAGAAGAAGAACCAGCCACTATGGTGGCATGCATGAAAGCTCTACCAGCCAAAGAACAAGCCAAAATTTGGGACCTCATTCTCAAAGAGGATTTTATCTAGGCCAAAGTGAAACAGTTGGCACAGAGGCTCAAATAGATACCATTGTTCAACATAAAGAAAACTCAATGAAAATTCTTTTTATGATTACAACAAATGGAAAGACTGGCCAAGTGCTCCTAGACAGTGGAGCAACAGAAAATTTCATCAGCCAAGGAATTGTGGGAAAGTTACAAATCCCACTCCTGTCATGAACCAGTTCCTGGAGAGGGACCTTGAAGAACCCTTCCTTAATAGAGGAAACCCAGCCTCTATGGTGCCACCCTATTCACATGGGCAAAAGGGGTGAGTAGAGGTGTCCACAATATTATGCATGCATTGTCACACAAGTGATTCTCAGCACAATTGACATACAGCAAGACCCACTTAGTGGCAACCCTTTTAACAATAAAGGACTATATTATAGCCTCTCTGAGGACCCCTTAGGACGACTCTAAGTGCCCTACAAGAGGCACTAACAAGACACTAAAAGCCCTACAATGTGTTATTACATCAGGAAAAACACATAAATCTTTTTTAGCTTTATAAAGTCTTTATAGAGTCAAAAAAGTTGAAAAGTCAATGGTTGCTTGGACTGACCCTAATTCTAGAAAGTTGTGACCCAAATATCAACTATATAGCCAAGAAAGTTGAGAAAACTGCACAAGTTCTGTAAAGTTCTCAAAAGTTGGAAAGTCACATCGGCCAGCCTTAGTGCTATTAACCAATTCACCCTCTAATGGGGCTACTGCTAAAGTTAAGAGCCCTCTGTCCAATGTTGGATTGGGACCTATCTGGGACTTTAACAGACTTTATGAACTTTACTACCTTTTCTGGGTTTATGGAGGCTTGAATGGTGCTTTACTACTTTACAAACTTTCAACTTTAGAAATACTCCCTATAAAGCTAAAAAGTCAAAAAAGTCATAAATTTTCTTGTGATTTTGCTGATGTAGACTAACTCTAATAACTATAGAACAAACTACAAAGCAATACTAAGGACCTTAATATAAGTATTAGGGTTGTCTCTAAGGGTCCTAATAGAACTATATAAGGGACCTTATAAGCAATTCTATTCCCTGGACCAAACTACAAGTCCTCAAGTGACTGGCCCTAAACTAACTAACAGTAAATGAATCAGGTGCTTAGCATGTGTACTAAGGCAGGGAACACATGGACAGTAAAGGCTCTTACTCATCAATAGGAGCCTTCTTACTCAGCAGCTTACTGAGCATGACTGAGCATGTTCAGTAAGCATACCCTGACTTCTTACTCATCTGTCAATTGTGCTTGATAACAAGGTTATGACTTGTTCCCTATTTAGCAGTTCTCTTGTAGTATATAAGTGCTCAATAAAGTAGTGGACAGTCTTCAGACTGTGCATTTGTTTACGGCACTCTCTACCCCTGGGATACTCCTTTAAGGACCATCCCCTTGTGACCATTCTGGCCTCTTCCCTGCATACCTGCTCAACTCTACCAGTAACCATACCTCATTGGTATTTGGTACTGCTTTGGACTCTACTTCTTGCCCATGCTGTCTTGGATGTCTATCGACTCATCTTTGAACTTATCCTTTGCTCTTGAACTGGATTGTTCAACAGTGAGTCTTGACATCTGGACAGTCCCCCCAACTCGTGCTGACCAGTTGACTCATCAAGTGTCTGACAACATCCCAACCACTGGGTCTCTGGAGCCTCACACTCCTGACATCCAACTACTTTCCCTTCCCCAATCTTTTCCCCTTGTTCTGGGCCTGTCTCTGCCACCTGAACTTCCCCCCATTGCAACTCTTCCCTTCCACAGACTTACATAGAAGATGACCCTTCTGCCAACCAAGAAAACCTTCCCCTGGTCCTGCATGGCTTTTTCGATACTCTGGACTGTGCCAGGTACACCTTTCACCCCCACCAGTTTCAAGTTTATTGTGTCCAACAGAACAAACTTGAACACTGGTGCCCTTTGGAGGAGGCAGGACAACATGATGCCCTCTCTTCCATCCATACTATAGGTCACTTGCTTCAGTGACCATCCACCGACACCTTTGTGTCCTCATTTTGGGTGAAGACCACCCACACTTTTGCGGTACTGCCTACCAACTCTGACCTCGTCAAACAGTTTAACCTAGCAAGCTTCGAGGTGTGTCACTCTGTAGGGATACACCTGCTGGACATAGACTTCCCCTTTGGTTGCCTTCCTTACTTGTTCAACTCTTCCATACATCATCACTTGGATACACTGCCCACCATCTATCACTTCACATACCAAGGATCTTTTATCATCACTTCCATTCATGACTTCCTTGATGGCAGAGTATATTACAGTACTCATATGCTTACCTAAGGATAGCCGAGGGAGGATATATATCATTTGAGAACAGCTACTCAAACTCCTTAGACAACCTCCATCTTTACCCCGCCTTGTCTTGCTTTTGCTTCCTCTCACATCTGTTATGGACCAAGCCAAGGTACTCTTCAACAACCGCCTTGTCTAAAGCCCTTCACTGCACTGGCCTCCAACCTTCGCCTCTGCCTCCAGCAACATGTACCAGTCCCCATCTGGTACCTTCTAGTTGTTTGGCTCATCCTCCTGTTCAACGCTATCTACACCATGTACTGTCTGTTCTGACCCTTGCCCACCTGCTCCTGAGTCCTTAGTGATCAGCAGTACATGTCTTGACAATGTCTCCCTCTGAATCCCCTGCTTACTTTGGATCCCCTTTGTCCGAGTGTCATCAACATAGCTACCTAGTGCACAGTTCTTAAAAGTAAGAACTACCCTTGTAACACTAGACCGAGAGAATCAAAACTTTCTGCAGTGCCTCCGAGATTCACAGTTTCCCCCAACCTGGGCGTTGACTCTGAATATGACTTGGAAGATGATGCAATCCTCTATCATAGGGAGCTCATTGCCAATCACCTTCCCATCCTCTGAGACATCTTGTCAAGA